>NJRP01000011.1:1210456-1236696 GCA_003063835.1 Aphaenogaster floridana | reverse complement strand
GAGCCATCTATTGACAAACAGCGGGAACTTAATTGCGCACCTAATATCAAATTTTTAGTTTAGTAAAATAATACTAACCCTCGTAAAATGTTGTTTTAAATATATGTCAATCTTTATATTCCTAAGTTTTTCTTAAATTTGCACTTTTCTTCTTTTAGCGCCCTTGCGCGATATGAATATAATGCAATATAATCGGCTTGTAGCAGATTCTGTTATCTAAACTTATTAGTCGAATTACTAAAACTTACGAAAATAGTTCGAAAAGTTCTTGGCCTGACACGGAGATGACGCCAGAAGTATCAAACTGCTATAATTATTGACAAGTTTGATCTAATTGCAAAGGGCTACTGACAAAAGTCCTGACAGATGTGTTCATTAGTTTTTTTGTTCCGGTCGTGTAAAGCAAACAGCTTTTGGTTTTTTTTTAAATGGATAAAGTCGAATATAGCGCAGTGATAAAATACTTCGCACGCACGCACGCACCGTATTCACCAGATTGAGTCCCCAGTGACTTTTTCCTCTTTCCAAACATAAAGAAATGGCTCGCTGGAAAGAGATTTGGCTCAAATACTGAAGTACAATGAAACTAATGCTTATTTTGAAGGTTTAGAGAAATCATATTATACAGACGGAATAAAGAAGTTAGAATATCGTTGGAATAAGTGTATTGAGCTAAAAGGGGACTACGTTGAAAATAAAACAAAATTTTGCCATAAATCATGTGTTTTCTTTGTCAGCCAGAGAATTTTTCAAACTACCCTCGTTTAAAACTTCAAATGTTATATTAAAACGAAAAATTTCTATTGTATATCCAAGGTTTTCACTGAAATTCTATCTTTAAGAACTAGATTATTAGAAACATTCTAGTTATTGTGAATTTTATTTTAAACCCGTCACCTAAACTTTCGGTTCACCTAAACTTTCGGTTCACTTAAACTTCGGTTCACCTAAACTCTTTCAAACAACATCATTAGAGCCCTTTGTCACCCACGTTTAACACATACATATTCAGGAAAAGAATATCTTGGCTTCTCAACTACGATTATATTTAGACAATACTAGCTATATTTCTTCGCCTTCTTGGCAATTTCACGGTAAATTACGCCGGTAATAATTAGGAAAAGCCGGTTCCTATAACGATGGAATTATCACGGTTGGTAATACCCACAGAATAATTTCAACAATAGTGTGAAGACGACCGAGCTAGTCACGATTCATTTCGCACTGTGAGATCAATAGCGTAAGATTGCAGAGTAATAATGTTTCGTGGAAATTCTGAAGATACGAGCGATTAGATTGTCGATTGACGGCTAGCTTATACTTGAATGATTATTAGTTTTTATGAAACTTTAGAAGTGTGAGATAACGACATGCATAAAGATTAGCATTTCAATATAAATATCTAGTTAATAAACTACACATATCTATGCATCACAGATCAAGATATCACCAACAGAAATCTCGCTATTCTATCTTCCCTTCCTGCTATTTAATAATAGTCACGACTATACATATATATATATAATATTGACATACTATAAGTAATATTATATTAAATATAATATCGCTCACACAACGTATTTATCACGTTCTCGCTGTATCTAAAATTAATTTGTAAAATTCAAGAAATTATCATCGAAAATATTTCATCTATCTTTCTGAAGATAGACACACTGAAAATATAAAATTCTTGGTAAACTTGTGAGATGCATTTAGTATACTTTCTTTTGAAGTATTTGAATATTATTACCGATTATAATAATAATAACAAAACATTTTGTATAATAATTATAAACATTTGTAATAATTATAAAAGAGCAAATTTTTTGTTTCACCAAGCATCTTAGGTGAAATAGTTTCAACTAAACGTATGATAAGTATTACATAATTTAGTTGGCTCAACTAAAAATTTGCTCTTTTATAATTATTACAAAATGTTTTGTTATTATTATTATAATCGGTAATAATCAAATACTTAAAAAAAAGTATACTAAATGCATCTCACAAGTTTACCAAGAATTTTTTTTTCAGTGCATAAAGAAAAAAAGCAATCGTCAGATTGCGCACGGTGGCATATCGATTTCGCGAGGGCCGAGGTCGAGGGATTATTTCGAGCGGGAGAGCCGCGAGAGGAAACAGGATCTCGCGTACGCGCGTCCTTCGGTCAGGATCCTTCCGCGGGAAGGGCGTAGGCGAATCTTCGATCTCGAGAGCCGCTGGAAGTCAACCTCTCTCGGCGTACGACCTCACGGGAACTGGGAGCACGACCGCGTATCTCGAATCTACTTTGTGTCCTCTCACAAAGCGAGGAAAGGTACAGGTACAGGTACGCCAGCCTATCCGGAGGATGTACTTCTCAGTGATCTACAGTGCGACTGGGTCGAGTCGGGAGAGTCGCGATCTTTGGCAAATTCATGCGAGATTTTGCGCACGCGCAAAACATGTCTCACGGTATTGTTCACGGGAATTCACGCAGCCAAATTTAAATTCTGACGAAAAAGTCCTATAAAGAAAAAAGACGATAAAGAAAATGTGTTTGTTTGTACCATCCTACTGTTTTGACTATTGACTATTATCATGAAACATTTTCACGAACGGATGAAAATTCAAAGATAATTAAAAATAAAAACGCTCAAATTTATTAAATGTGGATTTCTGAAATAAGAGACATATGTTCTGAAAAATAAATATTTGCTTTGTAAAAGTTTAGAATAATTATCACTATTTGTCAAGGATAGAAAAAAAATAGAAATCCTAAACATTTCTTCATACCGTAATTTTTCATAAACGCAAACATATAGTGAAGATCCGTATAGATGCTACATGCTCCCCACTGTTACTTACAAGCCTCAACTAACGAGTGCATCGTATCGATCGAGTCTTAAGGAGAAAAAATCGTCAGGGTACGCTCGGGTATCGACGGGTGACGACCGGATGACGAATCAACAACGATCAGAATCGGCCGATTAACGTCCGCCGAGTGTCTGGAGTGCCGGTGTTACAAGGTACCATGGGTACCTAACTAGGACTTCGACATCTGCCCGATTTGTCACGGGACGCTTTCCCTCGCGATATTTCAAGCAAGCCCGAGGACGGCAGCCACCACGGACTCGGGCGCGCTGTGAATAATTTCTGAATACCGCTAACGAGAGTCTAGTGGTGGATTCGGTCGAAGCCGCACTCTCGAGACCGCGTCCAATCGCGCTGCCGCATCACGCCGCGACGATGGAAAACACTTCCGTGCCGGTGAAAATGAAGCGGCTGCGGTACCCGCCACGAATGTATCTCCCGCACCGTTTCGTGACAAACCTGGGAACGGTTTATTTCGCGTCTCCTCACCGACCGAGGATCTTTATACGTCTTTCGATTCTCAGATAATTCGCCGGCAGCGGTTTACGCGGCGCGCATTTTCCTTCGCTTAGGAATCGACTGTGAGTGAAAGTCCAGCCGTACTCCTCGCAAGAAATTTCCGTGATCATTCTACTCGACGTCCATCTCAATAAAAGTCGATCAAGGTGTGACGCGTTACTGAATACTTTCCAGTACTTTTCCCGACTTTCCAACATGGGAATTCCATCTCCGAATTTTTAAACATGTTTAGTGCTTGATCTTGATATAGTATCGAGTCAAAGTGTATCCCGAACAAGAACAAGATTGTCGATATTCTCGTGAAAGCGGCATCGGGCTTGAAACGTAATACGTTGGTACGTAAGGGACTACCAGGCCCTATCTGAAATTCAATATCGCTTCTCTCACAGTTTTCGCGATAAATCGACTGCCCACCGCCTACCGCCCACTCGCGAGCCCGGCATATTTAATTACAGAAAATCATTCAGTCTTTGAGCGAACCTCTCTCCACGCATTTGCGGACTTTACCCTTGCACGTGTAAAATAGAAAAAATTCCTCCTATACGAGCAAGAAACGCTAAATGAATATCGAATGACGATAATAGTCACCGACTTCTTACCGATTTAATGTCGACGACAAGAAGCAACGATCCGTCTCGTCGGTGACGTGGTACCCCGCTGTCTAAATACGCTTAATGGATGACAACTATAAACTACCGCAGCAGCACATAACACGGAACCACGGAACGAATATCGTTCCGCACGATTAAACGCGCCTCTCTCCCCTCGCACAAGGCTCACTCGATCTCTCTGGAGCACTAGAACCCTCGTTGGTCGTTATCGTCACGTTCCGCTATCTGATGTACCCCGTAGATTCATCCTGCGTGATCGCTGATGGCGAGAGCTTGCGCTTACATAAGTGATTCAAGTACGAAAGTATCCTCTATAAATCTTTAAGAATGTTTGGAATCGCACATATAAATCGATAAGATAAAAACGAATAAAATTGATGATAAAAGCAATAAAATTGGCTCGTTTATTACAAATTTAATATAAGGCCAATACGATAAAAATTTTTAGCGTTTTTTTTCTTTTTCTGTCTGTTTGAGATAAAAGCGAATGCTTATTAATATTTTTTTATTGAATGCATATATTTTACTTATTATTTGATATTTGAAAAAAACATTCATATATATTATTCGGTTATTCCCAATCACATAAAAATAATTGCGTAATTTTGAAATATGTGAATGATTATATTCGTCTTTTTACTTTAGCAAGGACACACAAAAAAGTAAAGAATTATTTATTAACATTTCGCGAGATACTACTGCGTCTCCCAATCGTACCGTAAATATGTCAGCAAGATTTCTTATCTGAGCGATGAAGTTAGGCGATTCGCGATTGCGTTCCAAACGTAACGGTGGCTAAACGTAGAGTTCGTTGCAATTGACCTGCCCTTTTGCGAGGCCCCTTTTATTCCGCAGGACAAAACCACAAGAGCCACAAATTTAACCGCACGGACGCGCGGCGTTGAACCGGCGACACATCGTTCGATAAATCTGCTTGGCGCGCTAACATTGAAAGTTGAATGAATGGCGTTACGGGCTGGCGAGCATGCTGAATGCGGGACGAGACCGGCTCGTTGACACGGTAGTCAAAATATTGGGGGAGTGCCGAATCGAATCTCCACCGTCGCGTTTTCCTTTTTATTTTCTCGCTGAATTATCGAACATGCGAGCGGTGAACAGCGTTTACGAGCTTGAGCACCCTCGGGAATTCAGATTCGTAGAATCGACATATCATCTGCAACAAAAGCTCGCAATACTACAAACATTTGCCGTTTGATTGCTCTGATGGAGTCGATATATTGTGCAACTCGTATAGATCCTATAATATTTAACAAACACACTTATGTCATCGCTCGCCTAGATACTATATTCATTTTAAGAAATTATTATAAGCTGATCATAAGATGATCCTGATTTAGTTTACACATATATTTCATAAGAATTTTACAAGAATATAAAATATATATATATAGATCGGAATGTAATAATTTTAATATATTTTCTCTCTAGATTATCGCGGTATCAGTGAATAGCTTTGAATTAATGTGTATAACGATACGTGCATAATAAAAACTATGTGTTTTATTTAATCTTAAATGCTTTAACGGGATAATTTGATCTTTTCTAGAAAGAGAGTACATGCATTTCATATTTTAACTTAATCTTTTCTAAAAAAAAAAATAGATACATTTAATATTTTATCTTGACCTTTCCTAAGAAGAAACCAGATACATTTAATATTACATTGATTATTTTGAACATGGAGAATTATCATATAATGTGTTAACGAACCGTGCGGTATGTTGACTCCGATGCAAATCTGATTCAAATCTGGCGGAAAGTCGTGTCGTGGTTGGCTAATGGTCGGCGGTATGACGCACCGCGAATACGTGAGACAATGTAAAGAGAGAGAGAGGTGAAACTTTCTCGATGCTGCTTTGTTCCGTGATGCGTAGATTAGCATTTAAATTGCCGGAGCTATCGCCGACCCGACAAACTTTAGATAGGACTTTTTACCGGCGAATTAACTTTCCGCCTTTGCAATGCCGGCCAACTTAAGGATTCCGTGCGGCAAAATAATCGCGGTTAATCCTTTGTCGCATTTCACTATACGAGTCATGCTCTTCCAATTGCATTTCAAAAATGTCATGCTGCGTTGATTAACCGAGTAATTCAGTAAAGCTATTCGTCGTTTTACGATCTGAAACAGTTCCTTGAAGCTGCACGTGCGACAGGGACACATCCGTTTCCGGTTGAGCGAGTCGTAATGTCCAATTTAAAAAATAATAAAAAATAAGAGAATACCTTCACCGATGACAAGAACCGTTTTTAACGATAATCCCACAAAGCTGCACCGTAAACTTGCGGCTGCACTCGTTGCGGTTCTCGAATGGGGAGCGAATGAATTCCGACGAATTCGCGCAGGAGGAAGAACGTAGCGAACGCGAGAATGTGAGAAGAAGACGAAAAAGAGAAAAAAAGGAAAAAATGTACTCGTTATCTCTCTCGAGAGGACGACGACTCGCCTCGGCGCTTTACGCGAAGGTCGTAAAAAAGGTGCGGCGATTTATAAGGCGCGCTACCATAGAAATTGGGCCAGCTTGACGACAGACTGAAGAAGAGCGCAACACGAGAGAGGTAAACACGATCCGAAAAAAGGATTCAGCAAGGAAGAGCGATTTTTTTAACGATTGCGTTTGTATGTGAGGGAATCGTCGTGTTAATCTCACTCTCAATCGCCACCGTTGTATTTTTGGCATGGGACGTGAAATTCTAGCACTAAACTCGAGATCATATCGTTGTTGTATAAAAAGTAGGATTGCAATTAAAACAAGCCGTAATTATAACTTCTTACGTATTATATCTGATACTTCTGACACAGTTCTGGATTCTATACCAAAGATGGCAATATACCGGTAAAAAACCTATTTCGGTAAACCATGGCCACGAATAATTTTCAGAAACACGTTTTATAAGCTAAAGCAATAACATCGAAATTAACGATGGCTTTGTAAGCCAAGGATGTTCGACATTTTATGTATTTACGAAGGGCAAAATTATATAGAATTAACAAACGTGGTAATTTATTGTAATATAAAAAAATTGGAATAATTTATAATGTAAAGCTAGGCAATTCTTTGATACAATTTTTCGTGTATAATATGTTCATGCTTCTTTCGTTATTTAATAATTCAGAGGAAACGCTGCTAAAGAGAATTGCTCCGTATGCGTTTTCTAATAATAAATACATTTTTCATTTGCTTGAGCACGCGTTGCGTTGCTCACGGCAACTTTTTGTGCGTGCGTTTTCGCTATCATCTATTATCTATAATATTTCTCAAAGAAGCTTTTTTTCGGCATAATTAACTTTTAACTTTTTTTAAATACAAAATTTGGCCTTTTGGAATATTTAAAGTTTAAACAAAGAATTTGTTTCCTAGCTAAAATTAGAGAATTTGAGATAGTTTTGTGTTATTTTGATAACAATTGCCATGATAAACAGCGTGCTGCGTTTTAGGAAACTATCAAATTTGTAGATATGATTTATAGATTTTTGTTATATCTACTTCTTAGTAAAAGGCGATTTATTTTGCCTATATTGTAAAGAAACGGTAGTTGATTTATTTTCTCCTCAGGCGGTAAAGGATTAGACAAAACAAACGATTTTAGGAATTAGGTATAGAAATTATATCCTGCTGGTTCACCGCAGCTAGGATTGCCATCCGTCCTCTTTTTCCCAGACATCGTCCTCTTTTTTAAAGCATTCGGGGACGTCCGGGGGGATGTTTCGAATGTGTCCGGGGTAATTATGTATGTTCGGGGTTTAAGGTTTAAGAAAATTTCTAAATATTTTGCATTTTAGATTTAATTAATTACATCATATTCAATCACTTCAATTTACTGATAAAAACCAATAGTTTTGTGCTGATTTGGTTCATATAATTATATTTATATATATTTATAAGTATATTTCATAATTATTTGTTATTTTATTGATATTTTAAAAATACCAATGACAATATAGCACGTAGGTATAGGTACAATAAGGTAGATACCTAATAATAAAACTTCTTTTAAATTATAAACATGTTTAATTTATGCATTTTACTCTAAGTACTATTAAAAACGAGATGTAAAATAATTATTTATTGTTTATCATAACCAATTTGCTAACCTATTCGCATTTTTGTATGCGTCCGGGGTTGCAAGCGAAATGTCCGGGGTTTTTGGCTTATAAGTCCTAGTTTTGAAAATTTTATTATGGCAATCCTAACCGCAGTCATCTTCGATTGATGAGGTCAGAAGCAAGAAAAGCAAGAGAATACATCACGAAATGTCTTGCAACGTATATGAAAATGAAAACGTTTTTCAATAAAATAGCACTTGTATAATTGATAGAACAGACTTGCAAAATATACCGAACACTCCTCTTTTGTTTGGATAATTAGTAAATAACCCATATATGCCAAAGTGGATTGTGCCTAATCAAGGCCGAAAACCAGCTGCCGAATTGACATAAATCTGGTCTCATATATTACATTGTAACAAAATGGGAGTCTTCGGTATATTTTAACACTACGACAATTATAACGAAAAATGACGCTTGCAAGATAAATTTAGCTGTATGATGTCATTTTTCACGCCTTATACATAGTTCATCAATTTGCCGATTTGGCGCTGTACCGAGGAGTTCTCGGCTCAGTGACCAGGAGCCTTAAAATTAGACCAAATATTATGGTTCCATGTAGTTTTTAAATTTTCACATAGTTTAGCCATCGTTAACTACGACGATCGAACAATAGCAACATAAGCCTATTGCGTATTGCATCCTTGAGAGATTCCATTCTTTCGAATCGGCTGATAAATCGACTGACGAGTCGGAAATCAATACGACACTTCAAAAGAACAATAATCCCTGCCGACGAGCTGGCAGTTGTTTAAATAACGAGTTTCATGGAGCTGCAATGGCGACTGGCTTTGTCCCGAATTCCCTTCTCTGTATTTCGCGAGCAATAATAATTTCGCTTAAAAAACTAAGGAACTTTTATCGCTCGTAGATACTTCGCTAACGCATAACGTGACCGCAACCGGTCGTAAAAGTGTTATGCATGATTCCTATTCATTCATCAGTTCAAAGAATAGACACGTTAAAATTTTATTTAGGTAAGATCGGAATTTTCCGAAAGAGAGAGATCAGAGTTCACGGGTTCATAAAAGAATCGGCGAAAAGATAGAATATAAAATAGAATTAAGTAATTTAAAATTATGCGTAATACATCTGTTAGCATTCTTAGAGAGAATAATTCATGTCGCCATGCAGTTGTGAGCTTCTCGGAAGAGAATCTAGAAATCGGCAAGAGCCAACCAATCAGTAGCTTGCGCGTACTAGGCTAAGTTCCCGCGTGACGTTTGCGATATCAAGACTTACACGATTCTTTACTCGGCCGGCCCTTCTGTCCAACTATCCCCGGCTATGTCGCAATTACAGTTTTCCGCTATCTCTTCTATCGCTACCGTTAAAACACTTCCGTTTTGGATCGTTACGATGCATGAACACGTGGCGAGTGTTACTGATCTGTGCTAATGTTATTCTTGATGAGCACAACGGATTCTAATGTACGTACATAATTCACGTAATTCAGATTCTAATGTAAAAATTACTTTTTTACAATTGACAATAAAAGCTACTAGTATCATATATTTTCGGATTTTTTGCTGATTATGTGTGATTGCCGAATTATCTTTTTTGCAAAAGAATATATATAGAATAGATGCGTAAACGTTAGAAATAAATTAATTCACAGAGAATTTTGTCGTTGCGTATTCAATTTTTTAGCACAAGTTCTAAACTGAGACTATTTTATAAGCTGACAAAAAACTAACGATATTTTACTTCTTAACAAATTTAATTAAATCAAAAGAAACTTACGATTTGTACATTATAAATTTATATTCATAAAAATTATTGAATGTACTTATTAATTTTTCGAAATTTTCAAAAAATAGTAAGTGAAAATTCCAAAGTTTAGTCTTAAAAATTATAACGTGCAAAATGTCGAAATATATTTTTTGTGCCTACTGTATAAATAAAACGGTTGAAATAGCGGAAAATGACAATTCTATTGCAGTTTACTTATAGAAACATTTACATAGAAAGATATGTTACGCTTTGTTGATAATTAACTTTTTCTATAAGGCAGTACCTATAAGAGAGAACCTGAAATAATTGTTATAGCCCAACGTGTCAAATCCATGAATGAGAGAATATAGGTGATCATTGGGGTGACCAAAGTGTTCAGAGTAAACCCTTATATTTCCTCTGCACCACTTTGGTAGAAGTTTAACTGACTAAGGTTGTATACCTGAGACCCGTCAATTTTATTTTAGCTATGGTGGAAGCCAGTTAACGAGCGTTGAACATGAATGCATTAACCATCGAAGAAAAGTTCTTTCTCGTCGAATGCTTCTACAGTAAAAACAAAAACTCAAAGAATGTTACAATAATAATTGTAACATTTTTTGAGTTTTTTTAACGATTTAAATAATATGTTAGAAAATACATTTAGGAATATTGAGTGGAAATGCTGAGTAAAAATAAGAATATATTGGATGGAGTAGATTTAAAAAACTTTTTAGAAAAAATTTTGAATTTTATCTCTTAACCCTTTCGATCGGGTATGAAAGATTTATGAACCTTTCACACACTCTTTGTCCTACTTCCTAACAGCAACATTTGAATTTCGTTTGTTCAATAATTCATTATTAGAATTATGCGTGTCGAAAAGAAATACTGTTTTACTTAAACCTCTTTTGTGAACAGAAACATGAAACACTTTCCAGGTATATCACCAATAATGCTCTCTAATGCTTTATACTATTATGTGTTTGATGTTACCGACATCATTATGGCCAAATAAAGTTTTGTTACAGATTCCTGTTCTAATAATAGACTCATATGTATAGATAAATTGCTTCTGACCGTTTCCTTGTCCGATGCAGTTAATGAAAAGGTAACTAAAAAGCCGTCGCTTTCTTCTACCACAAATTTCTATAGAAATACCTAATTAGGTATTTCTATAGAAATCTGTAGTATTTCTATAGAATTTTAAAAAAAAGCATATTTCAGAGCTAACGATCGTTAGCTCTGAAAGATGAAAATGAAGCCAAATTGGCACAAGAAAAAAAAATTTTTACCGGATTACAAATCGTCCCGAACTATTATAGAAGAAGAAGACGTTATTTCTATTAATACACTGAGAGAAAAATTTACTAAATTTTAATAAATGTTTTCTCCAATAGTCCTAATGAAGTATTTTTTTGAATTCAGTAAATATTTTATTAGGTTTAGAAAATTTGTTTTCAATTGGATGAATATTTTTTTCATTCGAAAAATATTAACTGAATTCAAAAAATACTTCATTGGGACTATTGGAGAAAACATTTATTGAAATTTAGTAAATTTTTCTCTCAGTGTAGGTATAAATCATTTTTAGATGTAAGGTAAAATAGTACATTTTAAACAGATGTCCCAAGAGACTGTACAACCATCTCAATCTTTTTGGCAATTGCAAATCTTATTCCAGCTTATATTCAAGTTTGTTTCAGGTCAGTTTCTAGAAATAGTAAACTTTTGCTTATCCTATTCATGTATTATTTTAACTTTGCTATTCCATTCATTTGATATTCACACGTTTTTCACATTTTTTAAATATAATAAAGTTATAAATATTGCTCCTGAAATTTTCATATTTTACATCTTTACTAATCTATCAACTTTAAGTAAGTCTTCATAGAACCGATAAATGCAACGTTAAAACAACTGTTTAAACTCGACATAAGAAACATATGAAACAAAAGCAGCAGAATTCATTCTGTGAATTTTTACTATTGCAAAGTACTTTTTTCAGTACCTAGCATAAATCCGTAAATAATTATAATTATTCAAGATTCGTGATGTCGTTCTCAATTGTGAAAAAGACATCAGTATTAGTAAACGGGCGTGTTAATTTCGATCATACTTGACGTAGAATTCATTTTTTTATAGCGGATACTAATTACGACTTAGCTTCTTGCTTGCTCGCAACAACTTCGGCTCGCCAAGTACGCTCGATTTCAAGAACAACGATTAACTGCTTGCTAGTCGTGTCGCATGCCCGACGCCACGTTCCTAACATTAACGTTTTTGTGGCGCGGTTCTCCGCGCGGTGCGACTTTCCCCGGCGCACAAAGTTCCGCGTTCGACAATTAGACGACCGTTTCAGAATTTCACTCTAATGAATAATAATCAATGTAGGGGAGAGGTGCGTGACCGGCGCGCGTTCAATTCTCAGGTATGCTATCGCGCTCACAAATTGATTTTGCTTTCCTTAAATGAATCGCTGCAATAATGATGAGAACACGATGTTTCTGGACGAGATAAAATCCTTGGTCTTGCTCTCGAATTGCTTCGGGCACGTCCTACGATCTTATCTCGTCTAATTGGTTTAAATCTGCCTTTTATTACATTCATTTTGAAACAGATTTAAAAGATTACGGATGAAGATTATAAGTATCGATAAGTAAAAGTGACTGTGCCCCTGCAATATACGGATATGATATAAGAAGAGAAGATTCGATCTCGTAGTTTAATTCGAATCGACTTTTATATAATCGTCGCATTACACCTCACGCACGAATCTGAAGTTTTGTGAAACTGTTGCCGGGAGATTGATGACGATGATAGATACACGTTGTTTGCGACGCCATATGGTGGTAGATACATTGCGCTTTCGTTCTACGCGTTCCGTATTTGGCGCGGCCGCTTTTTCGTTTGCGAATGATATAAGGACAAAGTAGGTTTGGAGATATCTGCGAGTCTTCATTCGCGGTGTTAGCTAGATACCGTCACTCATTATTAATGGCGCGCACGGCGTTTGTAATTTTATCTGGCGGAAAAACTGGCCGACAGCGAAATGTGCCCGGCCGAAGAAAATTGCCCCGATATTTATATGACAATAATCGCGCGGACAGGTGCATGAGATAGCTTCTCTGGGAGCTGGGAGATCTGGCGGAGCGGAATCGCGTCGATCAAGCCGAGACGATCTGGTCGGCGGCGACTAATCTCGCGACAAACACTTCGATGGTAATGACCGACCTTGATCTTCAACTTCGTCGAGTAGTACCGTATATCTCGGCGCTAAGTAGCCATTAATACGACGTCGCTCGCGTGTCACTCCCAGCGACGCTGAAAGAGACGAATGGCCATCGGTGCCCACGTACGTTACTCGTCTCGCGTGGATCGTTACGGCTCCACCTATACGTTGCAGTTAGCTGCCGTGACACTGTGGTGATTTCCGACGGGCTTTTAACTCAAAACCGCCGATTCCCGCCGCGTTGATTCAAAGCGTTCGAAGATAGATGACGGTTGATGGACAATCTATTAAGATCGATATGCTGTCGCCCGTTTCTCTCGTTCGTCGCTCATGTCGCCGGTGTGTTTGCCTCGCGGATCTTGTCTTATGCATCACGCCGATCGATTGTCGAATGATCGAGTACAATAAGAGTTTTAAAAGAACTGATTTAAGTCGCTTACCGTGGCTACCGTGGACTTTAGCCCCGCGAGTGCCGATAATCTACGATCGTTGGAGAACTTTAGATTTATCGCGTGAGACGAAAATCGTAAAATTGTTTTATCGATGACGATGGCTAAATAATCAATTAGTTAACGAAAAAACTTGCTTTTTACGATCTAAGACTGCTATAAAAGACGAGAGGTTTCCAAACGCGTGGTCGTTATAAAACAGAACGTCGCTCGAGACGATAAGCGCTTGGTGACATAGCGGACACGAAACCGCTCGTACGCGGTATCTATTCGGCCATCACGATCCCGCCGTGAATCGTGTAACCGCAAATCGTCGCGCGCGGGAAGGACGTGACCTCGAGAAAATATGGTGGCCGAGAAGGAAAGAGGAGAAAGACCGAGGGCTACGTTAAAGGGCCTCGAAGCTTAACGTAACTTGACCTTTAGTAACCATCTTCACAGGGGCTTCCCTCTCCCTTGTTGGTATCGCTCGCTCAACCAATCTCATCTCATTGCCGGAGGCCGGCTGACAATAGCGATGTCGAGAAAGAGGAAAAACGCATGATCCCTTTTTTCACCGTTGATAGAAAAGAACTTATAATCTTATAAGAATGAAGAAAGCACAAAAGATGAGTACAGAAATAGATGACTATTTCTGAACTATTTTTCTCGTCTACATATTAAACATAAAAAATGTTTTATCTCATAAGAATAAAGAAAGCACAACATATGTAAGTATAGAAATAGATGACTACTTCTAAACTATTTTTCTTGTCTATTAAACACAAAGATATTTTATCTTTTTTCTTTCCTCGTTTTATATATGCATGTAAGATTTTATAATCAATATGTGTTTTGTATATATGTAATTTTACGCAGTTTTATTATTTATTTCCTATCGAAATACAGTAAACCCTCGTTAACACGAACTCGAAGGGACCGGGATTTGACTTCGTGTTAACCGGGTGTTCGGGTTAACCGAGGAAATCTTGCCGTGTACAACTCTGCCGGGACCCAAATTTTAGTTCGGGTTAACCGAATGTTCTTGTTAATCGAGTTCGTATTAACGAGGGTTTACTGTACATATATTTGTAATATAATAATTATCAGCATTAGGCAATTACTGACTATGTGATTTTACAAGCTTTTAACCAGAATTATTATATCGAGTATGTCTAAATAAATTAAAAAGAAACATATCTATAATTCTAGGGTATAATGATAAAAAAGAAACTCTCTTGTTTTCTATAGAATTATCTATCATACATTGCAAAGAAAGGCAGGAAGAGAAGAAAGGCGCGAGAGGAAGAGAGGCAGTACCTCTTTGCTATCGCTTCTTGATCTTAAACGTTTTCCGAGTCGTTGCTGCTGCTGCTCCGCGGTCCTGTTCGGTCGTGGAAGTCCGCGGTTGAACCGTTTGCTTTACTACCGTCACGTATAAGCCGAGCGCGGACGTGGAACACGGACGGAAAAGAACGATCGCGTCTGTGAGCATAGAGGAGTCTACCAGGGGCGCGCCGGGCTACCGGCTAGTTAAGATAGCGATCCGAGCGCGCATCGAACAATACCGTAAAGTAGCACGGTCGGCAGTGAATCAAGCGTTATGGCGAAAACGTGAACGATTAGCGCCGATCTATGTTAACACACGCGACACGTCGGCTCAGCTTCCAAGCTGCGGCCGCGTTGCCCCGCCGGATCTTCCGCGGCTGGATCGTCCGCTGGTCGTAGAACAGGGACGCGTGTCCGCGCGACGTAATTGCGCAATCGACCGTGCGTTTTAATAAATCGCGTTTTCTCCTCGGTGGTCGCGATTACTTCACCGGTCGTGGACAGACGTGTACCGGACGCCTGTAAACGCCGTCGTGATTATCACCGGCCACCAACGACGCGTGGCGCAGCGTCGCGTTGCCGACGACCTCGTGGTACAACGATCTACGGATATCTCTCGATAACGGAATCGAATCTAAAGTGACATTAACATTTTAAGAGCTGTTTAATGTCCATTTCTACCAATGCAGATTAACTTTAATCTCAGTTTAATTCGCTCTTTATCTTTTTCTAGTTCTAAGAATTAGAAAAAGATAAAGAGTAAGTTAAACTGAGATTAAAGTTAATCTGCATTGGTAGAAATGGCCATAAGAGAGATTTACGTAATGAAACTTCCAGATGGAGAGAGGATGCGAAGACCCGTGGAAAAAACAAGAAACGTCAGTTTTATTAAAAAGGAGATATGGTCGCGCGCGCGCGTCATTTTGTAGCGTTTAAGGGCCAATTTCACCAACCATGGTTAACTTAACCGGCCGGTTATTCCATTGGAATTGACCAATCGCATTTGTCGTTAAGCAAAATTAACAAATGCGATTGGTCAATTCCAATGAAATAACCGGCCGGTTAAGTTAACCGTGGTTGGTGAAATTGGCTCTAAGAGATACTACAAACATCAATAATACTACAATGTATACATCTTGGATTACAAACTGTATTAATCAGTGAAAAATAAAGGTAGAACATTCAGGTATAGGGGAAATAACAAACTTTAAAATTCATTTTACTCAAAAGTATAAAACTGACATTCTTTGTTTTTCTTCGTGTTATAATACCGTTTCTGAGTACTTCGTTTTTTTAGGTTTGTTTTTAAATCTTTCCTATGTTTTAGCAAGGACAACTGCCAATGGGACAATTTTCGAGGAACGTGTAAAATATTTTCTACTTTTTTATCGTTCTTTAGGAATGACCAAAATAGTCTTTAAAAAATGTCATAGGTCGTTGAACGATCACGTGGAACGATTTGTATTCTTATAAATACGAACTATTCTTACAACGAATGAATCGGCGAAAATACGTGCGATTATCATCGGCGGTCCGGAAGTAAAACGCGCACGGGAGGAATAAGAAGGCGAGCCAGTAACGGGGGCAAAAAAAGGGCATAGTGAGGTACTCGAAGGGCCGCAAAAGTCGAAAGGACAATCGCTCGTCAAAAGCGGCCGTCAAAACATCCCCAAGGATCCATGGCGAATCGAATTCTCACAGTAGACGGGCGACGCGTCGAGCTGGCAAGCCAGCGGCGGAGGTTCCACGATAAATGTAGAAGAAGGTTCGTGAAGAAGAAGTTCGCCGTGCCCTCCTCTACAGTGCGACAATATGTGACCGCAAACAAACGAGTGGCAGCGATAGGGGGCGCCAATGCGCTTTCAAGACCGGACAGACTGTCATTTGTCACGTCTTTCACGGTCTCTAATGACACGAACTGCTTTTGGATGCCTTCTTCTTATGCCAAGCGGGCACCTGGCACTGACTCGCTTTATTATTCTCCTTTCCTACTTCGGACCCCTGCCCCCTCCGCCTTTCGTCTGCTCTTTCGCCCCATCCTCTCCTCCTGTTTCTATCTTCGTAACGATCGCGCGATCTATCTCTTCGTCTTTCCATCGCGCTCTCGGTCTTTCTGGCTCTCGTACGTGGCGTTGCGACGGTTAAATTCGATTTGTTAGGATTAAGGACGACATCGCGACGGAAGTGTCCTGCGCGATTCAGCGCGGGCACTTATTGAAAGAGAGATTAGAAAAGTGAGCATTCGAAAGTTTCACTGTGTATTAAGGAGAGCATACCTCCTGGGAAGTATTGGGTCTTCAAACGTACTGCTTGGTAATTCTTCTTATCATCTTCTCCGTTTTAATTTACGTCATAATTTCCGCGACGCGTGAGGTCACTAGAAAGACCAACCACTAGTTCTTCGAAATGCCATGAAATAAATTCGCAAGTCCCCTTTGTGCCTCCAAACCGATCTTCGTGTTTCTCGTCTCTACTATTTAGTCGTGTGGAGCGAATTCCGCTCCGGTAACGCGTCTCGTCGGCACTCGGCATGATTTAAACTCATTGGGTGCCACATCCGCGCGCGCGTTTAGCTCCGACGCGCGTTCATGCATATGCGGGCCGAAAAGCATATGCGAGGGACGGTTGTGCTCGTGTTCGCGGTAGTTGGTGGTCGCTCTCGATCGCCATACAACCTGCTTCGTAAGCCTGTGCAATCATCCATTCGCTTTTGCCAAGAATTGCCTTGACCCTGCTGAGAGTAAGTCAAACGTTACTGTCGATAAAAATCGCAATATTATTTCCGTTCCTAGTTATTTCAAATGAAATGGGATAATATATATTAATGATAGACATTTTATTGCAAGATGCATATCGTTTCTTTATTCAGAAATTGTGCAATCACACGTTCACGCTGCGTAAGAATTTTAGTATTGACGTAAGAGTTTTATTACGTGTTCGAGAATGTTAGAGGCGAATACATTTATACGATCAGAACGTTAGAATGTAACTCGCCGTAGTTCGAAGACGCTTCGTTTCTCAGACAGATTAACAGATTGCTCATTCGCGACGTTACTCATGAATCGCTAAAGAGTGATTCGATATTTCTTCGCCGGAAGGAATGAGAAATGGGATGATATGAAAAAGGCTCGAAGGCCTCGATACTCTCGTGACGTGTGCTCTCGAGTGGTCGTACGACAAACGACCATCGTTCATCATCAAACAACGACTAGAACGAGATGGCATAGTAGGAGCAACTCCAGTACACGGCACTCCGCTCGTACCGCACGCCGGACCAATACGTCTACCGAATGAGACAAACGGACATCTTGCTGTTCTAGCTTCCATTCCGTAATGTCTTACATGACTTCTGATACAGGCATGACCTTTGGCTCGTCGATCAAAATTCCCGGAATTCAATAAGTAATACGTAAAACGTTTGTACATTTTAAATATACACATAGAGGAGAGTAGCCAAATTTGAACCGCCTCCTAATTTGGACCGCCCTATTTATTTTCTTTGTAGGTGTAAAGTACACGGAGAAAATTTTATATTAAAAATTACTATGTATACACATAGTAATGTGTATACATTACGTTTGTACATTTTAAATATACACATAGGAGAGAGTAGCCTAATTTGAACCGCTTCCTAATTTGAAGTGCCCTATAGGTTTTGGCGTTAAATGTCAGTACACGGAGAAAATTTTATATTAAAAATTACTATGTATGGCAGTGGACCATTGCTGGAATTATAAAAATTTTTACTATGTTATTATATTAATAATTATTAAACTCTTTTGTGAAAACATAGTACAAATTTTTGTAATTCCAGCATGGTCCACGGCTACTGCCATACATAGTAATTTTTAATATAAAATTTTCTCCGTGTACTGACATTTAACGCCAAAACCTATAGGGCACTTCAAATTAGGAAGCGGTTCAAATTAGGCTACTCTCTCCTATGTGTGAAATGTGAAAACATTTTTTCAGCTTGTCATTTTGTAGCGTATTTTCTCTTGTATTACTTTGACACACATGTAATTATCAAAAACGCAAAGCGATTGCAGCTTGGTTGTATATGTCAGTAAACAGTTCTCGATTATTTGATTTTTTAAGATCAGGTGTTATATTAAGAGAAAGACGTATTTTTTATTGTTATGTTTTTATTATTAATGAGGTCTCTATAATACAGTCAGTAATTAATTTTTTGCTCTCAACCAAAAATTGAAAATTATTTACGATAAATACCGGTCTGAGTTTTGGGTGCAGGATCGAGAAGGTGACATGTAAACGGGCATACAGATATTATCGCGCCGCTATTTATGCTCCTGGTTCAGGATCCAAAGAAAGAATGGGAGACCGGGAAGATTCGCGGAAGAAATCGCGCGGTGAGGATCTCCGCTTGCAAAACAGTCCGTCGGATCGTTTGCCGATTATCCGCGCGTAACCGATTGGACGGCCCGCGGACAAAGCAAACAAGTTGTTTCGCTACACTTTGCGCGAAGCGGAGCGGAGAGAAGTGGAGACGAGAGAGAGATAGTGGCCGTGGGCCATCGCGCGCCGTTTCGGTCATAAAACCAGGAGTTATGGTTATTTAAAAACTTATTGGCCCGCCCATGCGGGTGCGGGGAACGGACCGCGGGGACGGGGGCGATGGCAAACGAAGGGGAGAGGAAGAACGCCGTGACCCAGCCGAGATAAATCAAAGGATATTAAGATCGTTCCTCCCCCTTTGTGATACCCTCTCGCTCCCGCTCGCGGTCGGAGAGGGAGTTCTTAGCCGAATGCATTACGGGGAGGCAGAAGGCCGCCATAAAACTATCTGTAGTACCGTGCGCAGGCTATACATACCCGCGTGTACCTGCCTACTTTACGTTCCGATCGGCGACAAGAGACCGGGAGCAATTCACCGGTTCCGAGGAGCAAAGTGGATCCTTGATAAACGGATATTGAGTTTCGCGGGAATCCTCCTGTCGCAGTGCCGTTTCTAATCCCATGGATACACGGAGAGAATTTTATATAAAAAAATTACTATGTATGGCAGTAGCCGTGGACCATGCTGGAATTATAAAAATTTTTACTATGTTTTCACAAAAGAGTTTAATAATTATTTATATAATAACATAGTAAAAATTTTTATAATTCCAACAATGGTCCACGGCTACTGCCATACATAGTAATTTTTAATATAAAATTTTCTCCGTTTACCCGTGCCAGAAAATGCCGTGTTGGCCCTTAGTCCTGAATTTAAGACATGATTTGCGTTTACCTGCGGTGGTGAAATTGCAGGCGTGTAAATTGCGTTCGCATCAGATCTCAATATTCCCAAAGTATTGATTTTTGGCGATGGCATATCTTTTTCTGTCTACATTTTCTTTTATTATTCTGAGAGATTAATTATAATCAAATAGGAAAAGTATCTGTGAATTTTGTTAAGATCAAATCCGGATGTATAAATTACATGTTTTGTACTGTTATTTCTCCATTAAATATCTGGATATCGTATCAGCGTGAAAAAAAATTCAAAAAGTATCCTTTTACATAGGTTTACTCGTCTTAATAAGAAAACGGCCTTCGGCGACCCGTAACAATTACACGCGTCAGCGCGGGAGGAAGCAGGAGGGAGCGAGAGGATATCCAACGATCTATGAAGTTACACACGGCACGCACGGGACGTTCGTTTGCACTCGCGGTACGTCACGGCATTTAGACGCGAAGGCGAAAGCCGTGCTCGAGCGACCCTCGGTTCGCGCGCGCGCGCGCGCACACATAGCACGGGGATTATTAATGAGTGCATCTCAATCCGGCAATTTTTCCACGTCGCGCCGGGTAATGCACGAACCGCGGGGGGCGAGCAGGCTATATTGCCCGATCAATCAAAATGAGCCCGGCATGGCAACTGCCGCGCTCTCGGCGGCGCTTCGATCCGAAAGCCTTTTCCCAGCAACGGTGGAAGCAGCGCCCGTCTGAAAATCTTCGGCCGTGATTCGCGTCCCTTGGTTATCAAGGACGAGAAGCACGGAGAAACGACGCGGAGATGTGCACAATTTCGGAGGAACCAATTCGCACAGAGGAATCGTTAAAGCGCACTTGCAGCGACAGATATTTCGCGTCGTGACTTTTATTACGAGCTCTGCAACACGGAAGAACGGTTCTGTTGAAGTAGCTAAAAATTTAGCCAGATATAGATCTGAAAATAATTTTGTTGGATTAAAATAATTATGTAGGACGCTCAAGCAGCTACAAAAAGTTTTGACATTCTACTGACCAGCTTGAGCGTCATAATCATTTTGGTGATCCAAATTAATTATTTTCAGATCTGTATCTAATTAAATTTTTAGATATTTCAGCAAAACCATTCTTTCCATAAACGCATAGTTAACGGCCCAGGTAACAAGCTGACGTTATTTGTCGCCATTTTGATGTCATTAGACGTCATTTTAACGAAAAATGACGTCAAAATGACGACAAATAACATCAGCTTGCTACCTGGGGGATATCATTCTATATTTTTCGATTGCCTTTTATTATTTTCTCGACGTTGATGCTGGAATCGCGAGCAAATCAGGACGCATGGAAAGCATGAGTGCAATCTTTGCGCGTATATTGCAGTGAACTGGAGAGAAAACTGGAGCAACGGCAATGAAACGTTTCTCTTCAAAATAATTTGAAATTATTTCTTCAAAACGTAAACTGTGATATATTACAATTGTAAAATATATTAGAATATCGCAGTTGTTGAACTTGATAATTTTTTTCGATTGTGTAAAAAACTATGTAACTTTAAGAAAACAAATCACGAAAAAGATTGAAGAATATGTCACGAAGGTTACAAGCTTGCTCGTCTCATCTCCGTGCATTTCAATCGAGCACTTTGAATCATGCGTTTGATGTAAACACCGCGCGCGTATTATTAGCACGACATTAATTTCACTCGCGAGCATTTACGTTTACGCACGTGTAAACGGCTAGCTGCGCTTATGCTGAAGGAGAAAGTTATACCCCGACGCACTTACGCTTAATTATCCTTCCCTCGCTTTTGGCTTCGTTTGACTTTCCCGACCTTGCCATGTAAATTATTTCGCACGCTAGAGATGGCAGAAACGTTGCTGGAGCTCGGTCCGAAAGAATCGGACAGTAGAATTGGTCAGAAACATTTATTATCATCGATAGATCCGCATCCATCGCCAATGAAAGGAGCTATCGTCACGCCCACTGAAACGCCGAAGGGTCGCATGTCATGTTCTATTGAGATGCATTCATTATGTCTACGTCAAAACTTTAAACCCTTTTTTCTATATTGTTCTTTTTGTTATATGGAATTGAACAGAAGATGTTGAGAAGAAGAGATTGGCATTTGTGTCACAAATAGAAAGATTGTCAAAGAAATGGATGACTTGAGAAATAAAGAATGAAAAAAATGAGAGTAGCTTAGAAGCTGTTGGATACGAAGGAGACCTTATTAAGATTGTTTCGCAAAGGTGAGTCTGTGTAATGACCCCCGTGTTCGACGAAAAGAGAGACTCTTCCGCAGCCACGTGGCTTCAAATAATTGCGGGTTCTGCTCGGACTGCTTTCTAGGGCTCTGGATTTGTTCCTAATTTCGGACGCTATCGTAAAAGACGCTAGACTACCTAAAACCCTCCTAATGTAGGGTTATTCGGTCGATTCTACCGGGCCGCGCCGCTTTCCAGCGGACGCTCTTGCGGGAATGTTTGCCACGACGCTTCCTTTTTCAATCTCTGGCTTTGTACCAGATACTGCTGTTAGCTCAGAGTAAATTGGAGGTTCGTAGATTATACAAAGAAGACGGAGAGAGAGAGAGAGAGAGAGAGAGAGAGAGAGAGAGATCTTCGTAAAATAAAATAATGCACAATAGGAAGGTGCTTATCAAATATTAAATACAAAATTAACGAGGGAGATAAATATCGTATAACTATTTTAATGGATCATATATTTACATCATAAAATATTGTGGAGAATAAGAAACAGTTAAAAAACTCCATTCTTAATTGAAGTTATATTTTAATAAGATTATTTAAATTATATAAATGGGTTTGATTAAATATTTATTTTATCCGATTAAATATTTACATATATATCATGCGCAACATATGAGATTATTAAAAATTTATATTATCTCTGTAGGAATGAAAGAATTCCAGGTATGATCTTAAATCCTGGTGAGCTAGAGAAAATAATTTTTATGATAAAAGACTACTCTTGGTTGGCGTTCGCGATACTGATCTAACGTGCCGGCTAATTGTTTTGGATTACGTAATGTTTAATCGCGAGTGATGAATTTCATGTAAAGAATATTTCAAATTAAATAGACAGCATACAAATCACAACCCTTTTTATTTAAAAAATCGCAACTTTTCATAAAGTTTAATTAATAGAATTTTGTGAAGTTCTATAAACTCAGAAAACAACATAGATATATTAAAGTTTATTACAATTACACAAAATTAATACCTTACTTGGTAAAAAATTTTTTATAAAAATATGTAACTCTTTCTTCAATACATTATGTCTTTAATTATTGAAACTAATTAGAAAAAAATTCTTTTAAATAAATTAATAAATTCTTTATCGAATAAAAATTTCTAATACGATTACGCCCGTATTGTTACGTTTACATTAATAGCGGATAACGCATAAGTTAACGCATAAGATAACGCGCAGCAAGCCAAGAGTCCGTTAAAAAAGACATTACGGCAACAGGACGTTTTTGGATCATTACCGAGGCCGTTGTGGTAATGAGCGAATGATTGGACAGGATAGAACAGAGTGGTTCGTAGGCGTGTTCGCGTCTTCGTCACGGAGTGAGACACGCTGAAGTGTCAGGGGCGTGCGCGTGAAATCACGCGATTCCAATAATGAGTGGGCGAGCGGCATCCTCACGGAAGCGGAAAACGCTTGGACAGATGGACGTAATTGAACGTATCGGGGAATCCTGTCTGGGCGTTTCCGTTTATCCGCGATACGTTGAAACTTATTAAGGAAGTAATAAATATTGAAAAGTGCCAAAAGTCAGCTTCGGATCGTATTACATGTGCTTCAAGATGCATTAAATATTAAAAAATCATTTTACATAAGATTGCAATATAAATTTTATTCTTTAATAGCGAAATTGAAACTGATTTTTTTCTCCACGGTTCAAAAATGCTAAATTATGCAAAATATTTTGCGCGGTTGTCTTAAAGGTAAATCTTAGATAAATCTTAGGAAAATCTTATATTATGTAATATCGCTATTATATAGATTTATCTAGCATAGTTTTTTAAGGTGGATTTTTGTAAATTATATTTTATTTATATTTAACAAAAAAAATATCAAATTTTATGTAATTTCAATGAATTCCGTGAATATATGTACGCTAATTCTAATCATGAAGCTTGAACGTTTAGCTATGAGCGCGTGCTCAAAGAGTTCGCAGATTGATAGTCCGTAATTACAACTTATTCTAAGACCTTAAAAAGAACACCTTCGTTGAACGTTGCCAGTCCTCGGGAGATCTTGCTAAAGCGGAAAACAAGCAAGTTCGTGCTCGCAAAAGGAATCTTTTAATAACGCGGAATAGTGTTATACACATACATGTGATTCGATACGGCGTATTATCGATCGCGCACCGCCGCTGATACCTAAGTGAATTACAGCAGCATATGTATTTAAGCGCGCGCGATGGTCTTTGGACTGCGGCCTGAAATCGATTCCGCAATTCGATTTGCGGTCGCGGGGACTCGTGGTGGACCGAGCCATCAAGAAGCGGGGCCTCTCCGCGATCCGGAGAGGATAATGATCCCGAACTCATTTCGCGATCATTCCCTCTGATTGATCTGATTAGTCCGGCCTCGGAACAGGTCGATCGGTAAATGATCTCGAGCGATCTCAATCAGCTTCCGAAAAAAATAAAACGGCATCATCGATCCCTCCCCCGCCCAAAGGGCTGTCCCCCTCGGCCCCTTCCTCTTATTTGCCCTCGGTATCCCCGTCTTTTGCCTCTTCTTCTTCTTCTGCCATTCCTTTCATCTCTCCACACGATAATGAGAGCCTCCCATGTGGAAAAGGGATTATTTGCGGCACGGGATCGAAAATGCTGTGCGAGCCTCATTATCGGATGCACGACTACCACGATTCTGGAGCGGCTCTCGTTTCGACATCGTTCCTCCTGATCCCTGGGGCCCACGGCAGGTAGAGGGACCGCCGCCGCGGATCTTTCTTCCTCCATCGTGCCGCTATCGACGAGGAATTGCTGAAACCGTAAATCAACGGCAAGGCCGGGTTAGGGGTCGAGGAATTGGAGCGGCCTGCTCCTCCTTGCCTTCACGTCGCGAGCACGACGCGGCAGTTAACTGAAACGCGGTCGCTTCGAGAATACAGGTGTTGCTCGTTAGTCGATGCTAGTGTACGAGGAGGATTCGAATGAACTTATTATTACCAGAAATCGGTGCTCGAATCGGCACTGGCAAACGATTTAATGAATATTTACGAAATTATAGTACCGTCGACCATCCGCAGTTCCTCTTATATTTTTCTTTCCAACGGCAAGAGATAGAAAGTCGAAACCGACGCATGGTATCTTTGCAAGTTCGATCAAAGAATCGTAAAATTATCGTAATGCAATGTTACCTAACGTTATTAATATTAGTTCCGTAGCATTAATATATTGTATTTTTTCTCGTCTGCAAAAGCCTGCAAAGGTTTTAGGGTTTTCGCAACGTTTTATTTCTCTTTCAAGCCTTCTATGCAGTTTTTAAACAATTATACCGAAAGTATTTCTCCTGAAAGGTTGCGCGAAACTTCCTGCTTTACTACTATTCCTTCACGACGCACCCGGCGATGTTGTGCATTTATCTTAACATTATCTGGATAATTATGAAGCGCTTAAAAGGTCCCGGTCGCGACATCTCCAATAAACGTTTATCTATCCATCTCCGCACGATTGTACCTGTCCACGATTTAACGGTCGCCGCGTCGACCGTTGGCCGTCGCATGCTCGTTTACGATTCTGTTCGCTTCTTCACCCCGACGCACCTGCGCGCATAGTGCGTGCACGCGTGCGCGCATAACCGGGACGTAGAAACACAAGAAACGTCACGCATCGCGCCGAGATCCGCGCCGAGAAACGGCACGCCTTTAATGACTTACGACGAAACGTTTAATCGCCGACCATTCCGATTCTTTTCGCGGGAAGATCGGACAACCGCCGGGTGGTGTTTACGTGAATGTCAGCTCGGAACGGCGCCGGCCCGTGGCACGCTCTGGTACGCACGAGAGTGCCGCGCTTCCTAGTTGCACCGCTCGAACGGACAACCATTGACTGGCACGCGTCAAGGCCGATAAAATATAACGATAAGAAGAACACGGAAAAAAACAGTAAGGTTGCCACAACCACAATTTGGTACATCCACGTCCTGTGGTTGTCACATTCACATTGTTTTGTTTTG
>NJRP01000011.1:1180089-1210249 GCA_003063835.1 Aphaenogaster floridana | reverse complement strand
TGCGATACATAGTAATTTTTAATATAAAATTTTCTCCGTGTGGTTCTATATCGACGATTTACGTGGAAATGGATAAAATTTAATCACGAAGAGAAAGTATAACTCTTGTTTTCTTATTTAATAAATTATACCGGCATTCATATTTTTATGCAGTACAATTTCTAACCATAGATTTTTGAAGTCAGCTTCGTCTCGACAAAAAATGTCGATATCTATCGTATTTCATAATTGTTTTACATTGATGAACACTACATTAAGTTTAGAGATTACATGTACGAAAAGAGCCTATACGAAATTATTGGTTATTATCCATAAATCTAGAGATATTAACATCATGTCATGTTCTTGTATAATAATGTTGCGCGTGGATACATGACTGGAGGAAAACATTGGCGAACGATGAACCACGTCAAAACTTTTCCCGTGACAGCCTTCAGATCGTTAGTCACGGCTGATTAGTGGAACGTGCTTGTGCATAGATCGTTGGTTGCCATTGTTTAGTCCGATGTTCCTCGAAAGCTTCCTGCAACGTGAACGTCTCACCACCATTGCGATTCTTCGCGCGGAAGTAGGTTCGCAGTCACAGGCGAATACATGAGAATAACTCGTTTCGGCTGGGAAATCTTGCGACAGCGACGAAGTATCGAACGAATCCTCGCGATTTGACGACGGCTCGTCATCGAAACATCGAACGTCCGTGTTTCGTGTCTGTCTCGAGAACACGCGAGATGAAACGCACAGCGGCGGGGCGAGCACGCGATACACAATCTGCTTCTAGTTAACGTTCGTCTGGAGTTCGGAGTATTCGCAGTACCGTTCCGGAATTCCGTTCCAGTTCGTTTAATGAGGAACGGCTTTTTAACATTCCTACGCAAGCGAGCCAGCGTGAGAACCGCGAAATGTGGGGTCGCGGCCCATAAAATCCGTGAGTCAGGCGCGCGCAGTTCGGCGCACAGATTGTTGCCGTGTGCGATACCCGGAGGAAAACCCGTCGGGCGAAGCACGTAATCGCACGGCTAAACGTACGTTAGCGCCCGCCGCGTTTATCGGCGCTTAAAGACGCGGGAGTACTTTTCGTCGTGGCCGCCGCAGCCGCGTCGTTGTACAGCCGTACCTCGTTTAATCTTCGCCGCGGCCCGTTTTCGAAATACCGCAAATTAGAATGTTACAGGTCGGGTCGCGGGTCGGGCTTGCGTTCGAGGAGAACTGAGTTGTCGGTAGATATAGCGACAGGTACAAAGTATAGACCCAGCTCTGCAGCTCTGACCTGCACGGCAATTATGATCGCATTGGGTTCGCTTTAGAGCGCGCCGTTGGCGAGCGCTTCGCTAATATTTTGTTTAATTTCCCCGCCGCGCACGCAACTGAAAGTGTTACGTAATTGGATGCAACTTTCCGCGCGGCATCGCAAATCATGCTGTGATTTATAAACGGCTTGTAATGTCATATAACGGCGGCCACCTTTCTATACTCCGGATAAGATACGTACATGCTGCTTCTCTATAGATATTTCAAGTGAATTATCAAAAGACTAATGTTTATGAAATATTGAGATCTCTTAAGAATTTTATTTTTGCGCTTTATTGCGACGTTCATATCTGCAAGGCTCCTGCTGGTTCACCGCAGCCATCTTGGATTGATGACGTCAGAAGCGAGAAAATTCAGAAAGTACATCACGAAATGTCTTGCAACGTACATGAAAATAAAAACGTTTTTCAATAAAATAGCACTTGTAATCGATAGAACAGACTTGCAAAATATACCGAACACTCCTCTTTTGTTTGGATAAGTAGTAAATAACCCTTATATGCCGAAGTGAATTGTGCCTAATCAAGGCTGAAAACCAGCTACCGAATTGACATAAATATCTAGTCTCATATGTTACATTGTAACAAAATAGAAGTCTTCGATATATTTGAACACTGCGACAATTATTTTAAATGTAAAAACACTGCACTTAAACAAAAAATGACGCTGTACGTTGCAAGACAAATTTAGCTGTATGATGTCATTTTTCACGCCTTTTAGTTCACAATTTTACCAGGTGTGACGCTGTGTGTACTGTCAACTCGAGCCAGCAGGAGCTTTAAAGAAAATTATTATAATGAAGGTATTTTTTTCCACGCGGCCAACATATTAATTTAAACTAATTTAATATCCATGTTTGCTTACAATAGTTATATTTATATTTTACGTCCAGATAATTGAAAGTTAAAAATATTTAAAAATAAAAGAAAACGTGATCGCTCAATTTTTTAAATGATCAATTTTCAATCACCAATTTCCCGTCCTGTCAAAAGAGCATCGACATCTGATTTAGCGAGCGAACTAAATCACGATGATCACATCTACGACGAAGATGTAATAAACGTTGCTCCAAACGACTCCAATTGGGGCGCACGTCCAATTAGATCCCTCTAGAAGGAACAAAGCAAATCGTTCCCCGACGACTTGACATTTTCCCTGGACAAACAGCGGGTGGTCTGTTGCCGTTCTCCTTTGCGACGTAGATACGATACAAATTTCGACTATAATCGACTTCTCGAGCGGGTTCATGAGCGAGCCGAGGAAAGAGACAAAAAGCGATCGGTGCTCGTCGTAGTCACGAATACCAGCCGTCTCTCTGGGAGCTGCGAGCGTGGCAGAAATACGCTGTTGCTGCTGTTGCTGCCGTTAGTGCGTTATTGAGGGAGGGAGGGAGGGAGTGAAGGCAAGCAGGCAGTCGGGCGAAGGGGTAGCAGCGAGATGCATTTCGTGGATTAAGAAGGTTATATACCTGGCGGTCTCACGGCGAGCCGGCGCGGTAGGAGTCTAATAAGATGTAACTAAATTATGATTGGATTCATCATTGCCGCGAACGGAATTGGTATGGTCGATCGCTTCTGCGAGCCGGAGCGCGGCCCGGGACGGTGCTGTCCGGTCAATAATTCATCGGCCCCGGGGCTTTCTATATGAAGCGTGATATACCGTGATCCCGAATGAGCGATTGCCAACGGTAAAGCGAGACGGAACAGGGGGATCCACTCTCTGCGCTTCGGTTCTTCTGCATACTCCTGTTTCTGCTTGCGATCCGTCCGGTCGTGTCTGTGTTCCTTTTGGACGGGGTTGCTGTTACGTAGTAGATACGAAGGCGAACCAATGAAGGCTCTCCGGAGATATTATGTTGACTCTCGGTGATGGCGTGGTGCCATACACTCGCGCGTCTTCGACGATAGACGGTAGATGGAGACGAGGGAGGAATCGCAAATTTTTCACTTAATTAAAAATCCCACTGTTGACTGCCGTCGAAAGAGATTCCTCGTTGATTACTTTCAACGGCGTTTCGTTAAGGTGCTATAATATCTTACTAAACATCGTATCTCTTTTATAAAATAATGGAAAGAGAATGGTATGACGCACGTGCATTGGTTGTTTTTTTTTTTTCGGAGGAACTTTGAAAGATGCTTTGATCTCATTGACGATCACGTTCCCTTTTCGTCAGGACTCCGACATGAACGAGAGAGAAGAACGATGAATCTGGACAGGAGCGAAGAGGAAAAGGAAGAACCGCCGTGACTTAGCGCTTATGCAAAACGCACGTAAACGTTCGTTTTGTTGGTTGAATTAGCCCGACGTAGGTTTCTCGGCTCTCGAAGAAAGGGAGCGGAGAACGCGAGTGGAGATCGGGGAAAGGGATGTTCGCTCCCCCTCTCTCCTCCTCCAGCAATCTCCCCGTTCTCTCTGCCACCCTTGGAGCCAATCACGGACTAGTCATCCTCAGCCAGAGGCCCCTCGTATCTCAACCGTACCAGAAGGGTGATTTTTGCATGTCACGTGGGCAAACGGGCGCGCATCGTGAATGCCCGTCGTTAGGCCCTCGTTGTGCTACGATGATGTCGGTTTCACGCAACGATACGCCCCGAGGACTACCACGAAGAGCGCTCGCTCCACTTTAGCCCCATTCCGAGGGCCTCTTCCGTCGTGATTCGGGCGAATTTACTCGCGCGATACGATGCGATGTGATGCGATGCGAGTCCGCCTTTCGTATCTGGCCATTTATTATACGTGGACACGTAATCTTTGGCATTAACGATGACTGTCGATAATAACAGGGTGTTCCTCTCATGATCTTCAATATAGTTGAATAGAAATGGACAGAGAGAAAATGGAAATAAATGCACGGTATTTCTTATATTAGAATAATGTAAGTTGCGATAATATATCTTGATCAGAACAATGAATAAAATGCATATAACATAAATGGTAAATATATAATTAAATATATAAGAAACATTTTAAAAAATAATGTCAGAAAAACAAGCATATATTAAATAGCAAAAAATAATATTAAAAATATTAAAGTAATATAACAATTTTTTAGAGCGTTTAGAATTGGCGTAACAAATTCTAATTTTATTTCAGTGCGAAATATTGTACAATTACGAAATGGTAACAAAGTCCTTTGTTCTAAGAATTAGAAGATCTTAGACAAAAGCTATTGTTCTAAACTAACGGTATATATCAGACGAAACCCTTCTGTATCCCTAAACTTTTTTTATGGCTTGCCTCAGTTGATTTAAACGAGGATATAAAGAACTTTCTTGAACGGACGCCTCATAAAGATACAAAAACTAAATTTTTTTAAGAAGACCAAAGACAAGGTAAGCATTAAACTGTTGCTAAAAAAGTAGTGACCGCTACATCGAAAAAGGTTTACGATCAATTTTTATACTAATTGTAAGTTTTCTCTTTCGCTCTTATTTTTTCTGGAAAAAAATATTTTATGATACTTTTCTTGAAGAAATTGATCATATAAAGCAGAAATCGTATAAAAAAAGAAAATAGAAAAAGCATAGTATATCTGTGATACTAAATAATATGCAAAATTGTAAGAATATATAACAATTTTATGCACAAACGAGTTAGCCGACAATCATATTTATAAAGCAACTATTATTGAAAGAAACGTATTTAATTTGCTAAAATGCATACTTTCATAATTTGCATATTTTTAGAATGAAGTTTTTCATGCACAGATTAAATTTTTTGCTTCTTACCGATTGAAATGCGCAAATATGCGTCCGATTTTTCTCCAACAACAATAGAGAGAAAACTCGTAAAGTCTCGTACATCTTCTACTGCATTTTTTTAAGCGTCATAGTTTTTTTAGCCTTGCTTTTATTTTTTTCTTTGATCTGAACTGCTTCCGCTATTTATAACCGGTTGTTCTTGTCGAGGTCTCTTAAAATTATTACTGCTAGTGAAAATGGACCTTAGCAAGGAGTTATTACAGGGATAATATGTTATTGACGATGCACTCGTACATTCCGTATGGTCTTGGTCTTTCTATATTTAACCTTGTAATAATTTTCAGTTTTTTAAGGGTCGCCTGCATGGGTACGTAAAAAGATCGGTCGGCCATGGAGTGTGGCCTAGTATTACATTAACTCTGCAGTCACTACCTGCAGGGACACTGCGTGGCCCTTATGGGACGTACAATATATGAGATCAGTTTTTCTTTCTTAACAAAATCTGAAGATGTTTCTATCCTCAGTAAAACTTTAGTCTACAAAAATCACAGCTGTTTTTACGCTTGTTTCCCTTCCCGTAACATTCCATAAGTTAGATCTTTTTTACCTGGTAAAAGGGCAGAAAATATTTTATGCGTCTAAAAATCTTTTCCGGTTACTGTTTCCTTTCATCGCATTCTTGTTCCAGTGATATAAAAACCGTTTCAGCCCTTTTCTCGCTCTATTTATGATATCATAAAAAACGTGGAAGCATTCGTTTTTGCAACGCCAATTGTATATGGCCGTCCAGTCCGTTATGCTTTCACTATATAGTTCTTTCTAATTGTAAGACAAAAAACGATGTTTTCGCATTCCTTATGTTATATACATATATGCACTTCTTTTTTTATTTTCCTTACAAAATACTTATTTCTGTTGATCTCGAAATTTCATGTATATGCGACACTTTTATTTTCCTATTATTAATAATAAAATTTTCAATCAACTTGCTTGACATAAATGCGCTCACGAATATTCATACAACGTAAGATCTAGAAACAAAGGTACACGACGGGATCGATCCACGGACAGCAGACACGCATCCTGTGTCCCGGCTCGAATGACGCAGCAACCTGCGGACTGTCCTGTCGCTTCTTGATGAGCACGACGAGAGACATCGTCCGCCGATTCAAGGTATCGATATCCGACCCCTCGCGACCCCGGCTTGTCGTGGCCGTCGTACCTCTTACACGAAGCGGAACGGTGCTTCGATATACAGCGAGGCTGCAGGTTCTGATTGCTCTCCGCAGATGTGACAGATCCGCCCCCTTCGCCACGGGACACGAATTTGTCGGTGTACCCTCACGAAGGAGCTAGAAGGTCGCCCCTCCCGATCTGCAGGCTACGCCGTGATATATCGCCGGCCGAATGTATATATATCGGTCGTCACTCTCTCGCTGGCCGATCGCATCGTTTGCTCGCTCGTGCGGTAAACGTCGATGCGATTAAATACCGCGTTCGCGGCCCGCTCGAGGAATCCGGCACGGCGTAAGCGATACACCGGGATAAAGATCATACGATCGCTTTCGCAACGCTTCGCAAGTCGAAGCTTGCTTTATGCCTTTCCATTATACAATTCCCGCGAGTGCATATCGCCGAGATTGCGTAAAGCATTATTTAATGTCGCTTAACAGCGCGTATGCGTACGGCTTGTTACGTGAAACGGCTGGGGCAAACAGACTGACTCGTCGCGGACATGCCGTTATTTGGACTACTTGACGCGCGACTCTATTTCTTCACTCATTTACCAGACCCTGCCACGCTATCGGCTTTATCTGATAGTCAACTGTCTTACGAATCACCTTGCGTAGATCGTGATTCATGTCTCGCTGCAGCTCGTTTCTCCAGATTATCCCACGTAATTTTTCAGAAGAATTTTATCTGATTTAAGCAGGCACTTACCTTCTCTTTCCAAATCAAAGAGTTTCCATTATTGCTCCAATCCAGTAATTTGTTGTTACACAAAGCACTTGTTTCGGCAGTCACATGATGATATATTGCGGATTATCTTCAGATATTTACACGATAAATATGACTTTAATTTTGTATTGTAACATTTTTTAGAAAATCCACGATATCGTATCGTTATCTTTTTATTTCATATTAAACTAATTATACGATTCAGATTTCGACGCGCATTTTCTAATGCGTATACGCTGCTGGCTGCACCAAATTAAATATCAACTGTAATAACGACGATACTTATGCTATCCGGACGTTGGATTTAGGTGCGCATTGTGAAACTGTGTTTTTCTCACCATTGCTAAAAAAGGACTGCCCTAAAAAAGCAAGCCTAGGCGCAGAAGAAAGTCAGGAGGTAGAACATAATTCTATTTCTGGTAGAAAGAACCGAAACATCGCAAAGACGAGGTCGAGCGTATCCTCGAACGACCGACTTTCATTTTTATTGGTCCACGTCGCGACTCGTAGAATTCCTAACGAAAAAAAGAGCAGCGTAAAGATGTCTACATAAGCGTAGCGATGCATTTCTTCTTTCACCCTGATATCCTCTCTGTTGCCCCCTGTTTTTCCCCTCTTAGAACCTGCCACCGAAGTACCAACCACCTGCTGAGAAAAGTGCTTCGTGACCGTTCGACGGTTGCGTCAGGAGGAGGCGCAGTTATTTGCATCATTCATCAGTCTAAAAAAAGGCGATCATATAGCAGGGCAGAGAGGGGGTGCCAGGGAACACGGATAGAGACCGAGAGACGGCGGGCGAGAACGAAGAAATAAAAGTAGAACGGCTAGGGGTTCCTACGCTCGCCTCGCTCCCGATTCCCCGGGGGATTCGCCCGCATTGTTGGCGTCCACGGTGATATTTTATTGGGTTTATGACGTCATTAATCTGATCGCAAGACCCGCCTACGGCCTTAATCGTGACGCATCTGAATCGGTGGACACGGCGCGACCCATGCCGCGCACACACACCCCGTCTCTACCTACCTGCGCTGTCATCTCGGGAATTTTCGGACCGGCGGTGGCCGCGGATCTCGGCCAAGATACTCTCGAATGTGTAAATTATCGGTTTTATGGGTTTACCGTGCTCTCCTTCCACTTTCGTGAATTTAACGAGCGACTTTAAAAGCGTAGCACCAAGGTCCACGGCGAGGCGCGATATAAATTGATCGCGATCGCTAATGCGTCTATAAATTAATTAATATACAGTTAACATTACAATTAATATACAGTTTTTTAATAAAGATTATTTACGCAGAAACTAAAAGTGATTATTAATACATGAAATATCTCTACTCTTTTCACGCACATATAAAATTTAATTAAGTCAATTCAATTAATTCATTGAAATCTCCATTATCAGTTTGCGTTATCGTTAACTTCCTTACATTTTCGACAATGTTACAATCTCTGACCTATAAATCTGCATTCCGTTGAATTCCTGATACCTTGCCAGAAATTATTTTGAATACTCTCATGTCGGTCGTCGACAATGACATGGGACGAGGAACATGCGATAGGAGAAGTCGCGGCGATTGGAATCGCGTGAATTTTGTATGGGGTCATGTTGATTGCTCGATTCTTGACACGATGCGTGCGATGCGTACACGTCGGTTTCACGCGACGTTTCGTAAACGAGATTCATCGGCATTATGCTCTCTTACAAAGGGCTTTCTTTATGATCTGAAATGTACAAAGGGTACAGAGGCCAAACATCGCGCGTAGACATGCTCGCCTATGCTGTATCAAGACCCACAACACTATACACCAGGCCTTGTGTGACCGATCACAATACGAAATTAAGATAGCGATCGACACCGCACGGTATCGTCGACACAGTCTGACGGGGACCGGCCGAAATAACTAAACAGCCGATAAATCGCGTTGCGAAACGTTCTTGTTGCGGGACACCCTACAGATCGCATCGAGCGAAGTAAGCGCATTCAGAACTTCTCTCGCCGCCAGGAAACGGATTGTCATCCGCGATTGGGGGAAAACTGATTTTGTGAAAAACGAGACTGCGGGATAGTCATCAGTAACGATCGGTGGGCGCAGATAGTCGCTCGCGCATTTTTTTTTCGCGCCGCAGGAGATGTGTTTGACGAGTAATCGCTGATGTCGAACTCTATTGTGCGTTAATCGTCCCGTTTGGGATAGATGTAACAGAAACTTCCGTTATACACGCTCGAAATGTGAGCAAAGCTTAAGGCGATCTGTTTTCTTCACTTTGAAAAAGAAGACATTTCGCGAAGTTGAAGATAGAAAGCACGAGACAATCAGAGATCTCTCAGAAAAGATTGATTTGTGAAATATGTTGTCGGATTAATAGATCGTTCACTGAAGACGTTTACTGATCGTTGCATTTCAAGATGTATTTTATGGGAAAGATTCGTGCTTGCTCCCACGCATATCGCTGCACGAAATAAATCTTTGGTATAATTCTCACTGTCGGTCTCTGAAAACCGCTTTCTGCGCCAGATATACGTAGCTCAAGACGTAACGCCCTCGATGATCGATCGATGTTTCGATTCTTAGTCAAGAAACGAGACTTCCTTTCGTTCCACGGCTCTGAATCAGCAAATCCTTTGATACGCCACACACTGGCGGCAGCTGCCGCGTCCGATCTTTACATTATTTCGTACTCGTCAGGCGCAACATGAGTGTGGCGGATGCAGGTATACAAGGTGTTCGACTCTGCACGCGGCCCACGAGAGCGCGAGTTGATTTACCATTGCGAACGAAATATAATGAAAATAAAAATCAAAACGGTTTTGTATTTCCTTTTATCGTCGGGATACGCACGCGTGCGAGCGACGTTTACCATTGCTCGATCGTTCAGTGAGCCAATACGTGCGAAAGCGAAATTTCGTCACGTCTTGGAAAAGTAAGTCGTAAAACCTAGGAAATGCGAGGTCGTACGTCGCTTAAATTATTCGGGATTCCATGCGGGAAGTGTCTGCGAAGCAAAAATTGTCAGACACCCCATATATGCGTGGCATCAGATATGCTTGCCGTAATATAATGTCCGTGGCGAGATATTTTACACCGCATACTTTTGGTGAACGATGAATGTTTCATGCGTTTCTTCGAGGGGGAGGTGACGAAGACGAACATGGATAGATCTCACAGAAATGATATAATGCCTAGTCTAATCATATAAATGAGAAAGCTATCTGGTTAAATGTTTAAAGATCATAAGGTGTATGGGGTGAAATGTCCATAATAAATTTTAAAACTAATACATGCCGGACATTACGTTAAGCGTTTTACGGAAAATTTTAAAGGGGATCGTGTGTATGCAAAGAATTGCGATTCCAAAGACATTTAAAGGATAAAAAATTTAGCGTAGCGTATTCTTACAAAAGATGAGTCACCAAGGTGAATTAAGAACATAAAAGCATTAAATGTATCTTGACTTTTAATTACTAAATTATTTTTAAGGTACAGATTAAATTTTTGTCAAATTTATATTTAATAATTACTGCTTAATTCTATAAAATTTACAAATTAAAGATTTTTATCATTAAAACATAAAGGCTAATAAACGAGCAAGTTTGGTTGCCATTTAAATAAATATATTTGTAAAATAAATAGACATAACGGGACGTTTCGACCTTACTGGATCTTCTTCAGCCATTTATCAAACATTAAAAAATTAAAGCGATTCGAAATTTACATAATAGATCGGTGAGTATCTTTGGCACAGTTATAAATCTTAATAGAGTTTAGTTTCTTTACTAACGGCATCGCAGAACAAATTAAATGGTTGTCATAATAATATCCCAGGTAACAGAGAAGAATGCAACAAGCATTCTACATTCCAGCAACTGAGAAAGCTACAATCGGTCTCCCTACGTTCCTCAGTGCTAGCAAGTAGTAATCAACAGTAACAAAGTAAAAAAGATTTTTGATGAGAAAGCTTGTTTGCTCCTACAGTATCTAAATTGGATCCGAATACTGTTTTTCGATTGCCTTAGTTACCTTATATTACTAAAAATGTAGCCAACCTGTATTGTTTTCTACAAATGTTAGAAATTATATACATACGACTATCGGATTTATATCTGTCTCTTATACACATCTAGATGTGTATAAGAGACAGGTAGTGTACTTTGAGAGGGAAATTATTGATACACTTATCGTAGAAGAATTAAAGAAACTTTGTCGTATACACACGAAGTAGAGAAACAGATAGAGTTTTTGTATACTTTACCGTGCACGAAAAATTTAAAAATATTATTAATCTACTGGTTGCGCTTCCTACTTTTGCTACCTGATACATAACTAATTCTTCGTTCGTTCGCGAGAATTCGTTGAGTCCGATGTTAAAATGTGGTGTTTTGTCAGAATTAATTAGCGTCATGTTGTCGACGGTGAATGTTTTGGTATTCTTTATATGAGTAATTTATCGGATAAACTATTGACAAAAAAGACAATTTCGTGTGAGTGATATGTATTAATTAAGTGGTATTAATTTCGACTTACGTATATAATTCAACGAGCGTTCGTTCGACTAACAAGCAAACCTACCCAACTGTTACACTCCGATTTTGATGAGCTTTGAATATGTTATAGTCTAGGTCAAAATAAGAGACACGTATTTTTTTATACGGGCCCATACGCACTTTTAGGGGGTGAAACACCTCTTTGAAGAAAATCGGTTTTTTTCTTTCGAAGCGTATATCGTCGAAACTATAGGAGATAGAAAAAAATGTTCTAATTAAAAGTTCAATGGTTTCAAAAGTACTTTATAACAGTGATAAAAGAAAATTAAAAAAAAATTTTTTTGTACTTTTTCTCACCACTCACCTATTTTTTAATTTTCTTTTATCACTGTTACAAAGTATTTTTGAAACCATTCAACTTTTAATTAAAACATTTTTTTCTATCTCCTATAGTTTCGACGATATACGCTTCGAAAGAAAAAAAACCGATTTTCTTCAAAGGGGTGTTCACCCCCTAAAAGTGCGTATGGGCCCGTATAAAAAAATACGTGTCTCTTATTTTGACCTAGACTATAACATATTCAAAGCTCATCAAAATCGGAGTGTAACAGTTGGGTAGGTTTGCTTGTAAGATAAACTTCGATAAACATAAAAGATTTTTATGTTTATTAAAACTTTATAAAAAAAAGAAATAGTGAGACTTGTGCGAAATTTCGATCTCTCGATTCGCAAAAGACGGAAACACAGGTCGGAAACGGAGATTACGTTACGGCCGGCTTCGTACAGTCCGATTTTCGATAGCACCGGAACGGTCCGTACACGTGGAAAGTATCTTTTACAGCGGCGCAAGACCGGTGTACCGGTCCGTGAGCGGGCACTTCTCACGGATCCAACGTGGTGTGTACGTAGACGGTCGCCCCCGGTACGACCCCGGAACATACGATTCGTATTGTGCGCGATCGCGGAACGAACGATCGCTACACGATCTCCCGCTGCTAGATCCCGCCAGATCGCTGATCCGCCGGTACAGCGATCTATTGATCGCGAACAACGCTCCACACACGGGGCACCGGCTGTACCTGCGGCCGCACATCGATATGACTACGTTTCCATCGATGCGGAAGTCGATGTCTCGCGTCGAAAACGGACGGTACGTGGCGCGCCCGAAGGAGAGAAACGTGTAATTGGCGAACAGATTCACAGTTCTGACCTGTACAATACGGTTGCAAGACGTTACAATCTCGCACGAAACTTTGGAATTTATTACCTCATTAAGAAATTTTTCCAATTCTATTCGTACGATTGATGAAATAATTCTAGTACGAGTTTAATGAGAGCATTTTGCTGCACATGAAACGTGTGGAACTGTTGCGTTGATTTTGCGTTGAAGAGATTTATGTATATTTTAACAACTATGTATGCATAAAAATAAGACAATTATTTTTTATAGCACTTTTAACAAAATGTCGCAAAATGATTTTTAATTTAATTAATCTTAAGAAAAATTAAAAATATATATTTGTTTTAATTGTCTAAATTAAGTACACAATATATTCCATTTATAATAAAAATTAAAACTCTTTTTCTCTCTTGCAATGTAAATATTCATACAATTCTACATAGCGTATCAACCGTGCAGGAATTATCGACGTATTATATCCGCAAAATGATTTTTAATTTAATTAATTTCAAGAAAAATTAAAAAAATATATTTGTTTTAATTGTCTAAATTAAGTACGCAATATTCCATTTATAATAAAACTAAAACTCTTTTTCTCTCTTGCAATGTAAATATTCATACAATTCTACATAGCGTATCAACCGTGTGCAGGAATTATCGACGTATTATATCCGCGATATAATAGCATTGCAATATTCCAGCAATTCCACATTTCATCATTTCGGTATTTCCTACGGCCGTTCGATGAGCAACGCTTATAATGCCTGCGCATCGATACCCCTGAAATTAACACTACATCGAGATACATATCTCATAACTAGCAGACTTTATTCGTTTCCGCTAGACCTCCGCTCTCGAGAGCACCGCAGCTTTGGCGAAGATTTAAGGTCTAACGCTCACGACGCGAGCGCATTAAAATTTTTCGCGAAACGACGCGTGGCATGCCTCTTGCTCGCGGGTCAAGAGGGGACAGCCGTAATTGGCATTCCCTGCACGGTTCCGTGGGCGGCGGTTCATCGGCTGGCGGTAACCCGGTGTGATATGCCGATTGTGCGGCAACGTCATCGTATCGGAACGAGAGCATTGAAACGCTCTCGCGTCGATACGCCGCGTTTCTGTTACCGGTATCTCTCGTTCGCCGGCCGCGCGCTTGATATCCCCATAAAGCTTCGGTTAATCCGCGTTACGCGCCAATTAAATATTTCTCCGTTTGCGCGGAAGGGTCATCGGGAGTCGTGTCCCGCAATTTTGAACCCGGACCGCGAATTCTGCGCATACTCGCTCTCGTCGTGCACACACACACGCGCGCGAGCGAGTGCGCGAGGTTTGCGCAAAGTTGTGCTGCATTGCGTGCGGAGGAACAATTAGACGCGCTCCCCCCGTTCCTAGATCTCGAGGAATCTCCTTTTCTCGGAAGGATTATTCCTATCGGAACCCAGCGTGTGTTTCCGCGAGAATAGACGGATGGAATTTTCTGCCATTACTGGCGTCGTCTTTCAGTTGAGACTTTCAGCGCGATCCGGACGAAATCGATCCCTGTCTTATTAGCCTTACGCAACGCCATCAAATTGAAAGGCATAATTAAAATCGGACATCGCGTACGGCTGTGTGTACACGTTACGACACACCTCTCGATCCCCGATCGTAACGCGCATAGGAATAACGCGAATTAAGATCGTACTGTATAATTAAACTGGTGTACAAGAACCTTGATAATATCCAAAAACGTCGTTTCAATTCTTTAATATTCCGTATCCGTCCGATCCTTAGACGTTAGCAATATTTTAACGATTTACGTGCAATGTACGAACGCTATGCGGATCGGTGAACAAGAACACGCGTATAAATATGGCAGCGCGGTCGTAAGCGTTTGCGTTGAGATACGAGAATGTTCCTTACAATTATCGATTAAATCCTACTTTAGCTTTTATTAGTGAATATGACTGTAACAGTCACTTTCACACATGCACAATACAAGAATGTTTTACATAATTGCTTACAAGTATAATTCATTCTTTTTGAATGATCTTTTTCAATACAAGGATCATACTTCTTTGATCTACATTTTCTTATTTCGAAGTTTTGAAATTCTTTATCCTTCCAGTGCTAAAAATATCAAAGCTTTCTGGGAAAACATGTCTCCAATTTTATTTTTACGCGATGATTAGTACAGTATATTTTTGTATTTTCAATCATTTTTTTCTCTGAACACAACCGATAAGTATCTATGATTCTACGATCTTAAATATATTAATTGTCCAATAGATTATCTATCTATGTCATTCTTAGCTCTACTGTCTTGTAATTATCAGAAATTAAATTTCTCTTTTCAATGCTTGTTGCTTATTATTAGTAAATGCTGCGCTTATTGAAAAATATAGCTATGAGACAATGATTGGCAAAATATTATGTGTGTACTGAATTGGGTGTAGAAGAATGTACAATACTTGCTAACATTTTAGGAAGGATTGTTGACTTAGGTCAATGAGATAATACGATTTGGAGAAAGGTCTAAACCATGGCAGAGGGAGAGAAAAGATGACGGTTCATATCTCGTAGGATACGAAAGAATAGACAGAATCTGTTCCTTTACACTTTTTTACTTGTTTTTTATATCTAAAATGTTACTAATTTCTGTGTGTGTTCTGAAAGTTACAATAAATCCCTGGTTTCGTCCACTATGCATGTTATTTTGTTACTTCTGACCTTAATCCTTTGAGATTCCGAATATCCAGAAAAGTTCTTTGAATATTTAGAATATTTACAATTAGTGCATATCTATTAGATTTTACAATTTTATATTCTTCCTCGCTATTGTTGCTCAATAACAAAGCTTAAACGTCGCTATCCTGTATCCGCATTGTCGGGTCTTAAGTTAAAAAATAAAAATAAAATACAATGGCCCATATTCAGAACGTGCTTCTAAAGATGTTAGCGCGCTTTTTGTCATTCTATCCTTGTTTTACGTCTAATGAACGATAAAGATAAAATGACAAAAAAGCGCGCTAACATCTTTAAAAGCACGTTCTGAATATGGGCCAATATTTATATTTAGTAGTTTTTAAATAGATTTAGAAAGAAAAGAATTTTTATAGCTAAAACTATTGTACACAACATTATTAATGAAACAAATACGTATGATTTTATTTTAATAAAATTGTTATTGAATTAACAAGATTATTTCCAATTAGACTTAATGCTGTTGATACAACATCATTTTTTTTTCTGTGTAGTCATCATTTTTTTTACATTTGTGTATTGGGGGACATTGACAATGAGAATGAAAGTCAAGAAATTTTCTGAAAGAGTTTTCAAGTCCGAATTAGTTCAGCTGAACTTTTTTAAGATAAATATATTTGCATAGATTTCTCTCAACAATCCTTTTTATTTTTGTTATGATTACATGATACAATTTTTCTCTTATAATTGTATGAGATAATAACTACATTACTGATACTTTAAAAAGAATTTTCGTAAAAGGGATTGTATAGAGAACAAGAAAGGACTCTGTGAAGAAATGCGGAAAGAAAGGCGATCATAGACCGGGGTTAATGAGTTTACCTGTCGCCTGTCACGAATGGTAGTACAGACGCTGTTGCCTTTTAAAATAGACACGTATATACCCTACAAGTTAAACTATCGTACCGTACGTGGTTTCCTGAATGCATCCCTATTGGTCGCGACGATCTTCGGCATGAATTGCCCGCTGGAAGGGGGCAAAGAGCAAACCGCTCGCCGGCAAGATGGCGTCTGTTCTAAATTCAAAACAAGGCGCTGCTTAGCATATACATATCCCGGACTCGGCTGCAGCGCGCACGCTATGACATTCGCAATTCAAATCGTACATTTCTATTACCATTTTAATTCAAGAGCACTCGGTCGCGCCGCGCGCGTGTTACCTCCGCGTCGCCGGTGCACCAGGGGTCATCACACGCACCGGAACCGCAAGAACGTTCGGCTCAATGTCGTCACCAACGCGATCGTCGGTGCTACGATCGCGATGCACGTAACGCCGTGAATTTTGTATCCGCTGTTATTTGTTACAATGGCAAAATCGTTGGGACCAAATACTTATCAACCCTTCGACATGCAACATCGATCAACCGTGAACCGCCGATTAACAGTCCCTATTATTTATTTTTTCATTTACAAGAAGCAAGAAAATGAATTTACAAGAAAAAAACCAATAGAAACGACACATATCTAATAAGAATGGCGTATTATTTTTTAAATTTGTGGTAGCGTTGTCTATAAATTACAAACGGTATATTTTACTAACGTATTAGATGCTCGTTGGATCGTTCGTGATTTCTTTCTCGACGGTTCGCCGAGAGAAATTGTGTCACCCCTATCGAACATCTGGCAAAAACCCTTTTAGATGCGGCCAGGGATTTGTAGCGACGAAAACTGACTCGTTCCCGCGAATTTATGTGCGCCGTCAGATTAAGGGACGAACCGTTCCTCTTTTCTTTTCTTCCCGATCGAAGCGCCCGCCATTGTGCCACTTCCGTGTATTCGGTTACGCATAACGAGATCCTCGGGATTTCATGGGGTTCAGAACGATGTGCCGCTACTTTGTGCTAATGACCGATTGCGTCCGAGAAAAAATGTTCGACAGATGTTCGGTCCACTTTTCTCGAGACGCCAGGTAAAAATTCATTTGTGATGGAGCTTAGGCATTTGATTAAAAATTATTTTATTTTATTGTGAAAAAATAGGCTTATTTTAAATGCTACTTAAAATAATGTGCTATTTTATTAAAATTGAATTTCAATATTTATTTATTTGCAATAAAGTATGATTAACTTCAACATTTAAACATTAAAATTAAGACTTATAAAATACTATTCTCTATTATGACATGTATACCCTGAAAGATAATATTAGATGATAATTTTCTTGTATTTTATATTGATTTAATAAAGTAGCGATACGCGCTTTTATTATTTTGATTTAACTCTTTTCTCAAACTTGATATGAATGTATCGGTGATATGTGAATATGTTAGCAGTATTAATTTAAATATTTATTTCATTTCTAAGTTTAGGTAATTGCTTTAAATTATACGTTTATATTAATTCTTTTTAAATAGTATAATTAAATAATATATATCAATCATTTAACCTACTATTATTAAAAGAAAGAAATATTTGTAAATAAAACTTTTTTCTAAATATTTTATTTAATACGCTTTTTGATACGAAATTTATGTAACGGCTTTAAAAATTTTAATATATTTTTTGAAAAGAAAAAAAACGTAAAAAGAGTAATGTACTAACGTGCGTCAAACGTGTAGAAAAAATAATAGTAATATCGACAAAGAGATTGTGAATGACAGATAATCGACTTCGAATCCTGTTTCGTACTTAAGACATTGCATGGCAGAACGGATAAAAATTGTTCTGTTTTCGCGGAATGCATAAATTAGTCATTCCCGATGGACGTGGCGTATTATCGTCGTTATGGAAAATATCTGTTTTCGCTCGATACTAGTTACGTAGTCGCAATTATCTCCGTACTATAATCGCGAGTGCAATGACGTAACCAGAGCGTGACTGACGCGGCCTTAAAGACATTAAATACGTGTTTCCCCGCGATTTCCTTTTTCTTCAACGTATTCTCGGCTGCAGCCTCCATTTTCTTGGTAGCGATATCAGAACTCGAACAATTCCGCAAGGAGGAAAGATTTCTCTTTATACAAATTAATTATAAAAAAGTGGGTTTTTAATTTTAAATGAAATAATTTTAATCAAAGTTGGAACGAATTAACTAATATTCTGGAAATTGAAAAGCTCGTTATCTGCGTAGATAGAATATAACTATTCTTTTATCTTCAAATTGTAAAATAACATCGACTGTTTTTTGTCCTATTTTAAAGTTCTGATACAAATTCATATATACACTTGGCTTTAATTGTTTTAAATATATTATACATACGTATTTATGCGGTTAATGTGCTTTCGGGGAATATCGGCCCTCATCTAAATCGAATTCTCGCCTCGGAAGTGAGCTAACCGTAAATCTTAAAAACCTGCATCCTAGATTCAGATAAATCAGAGCGCGTCGCTTTCGAAAAAGCTATATCAGGAGCGGGGGAGAAAGGTGGTAATATATTGACTCAGTCGAGATGACCAGCTCGTTCCAGCCTCGAACGGTGAACGATCGTTTCGCATTCTCGGCTACTCGTCGCGAGTCGGTCGAGTTGAGAAAAAGAAAAAGGATCCGAAGAGCGAGAGCGAGGGCGAAAGAGACAGTGGCAGAAGAGCTCGATGAAGGAGGTGAGCGGAGAGGAGGGAGTCAAGAAGAAATATATAGAGAAGGTCCGGAGAGCAGCACTCGAAGGTGTCACTCGGCGCATTCACGAAAACCCAAAACATCCATTCTCGAGCGGTGCGGACAATGATGGACCCACTGACCGTACCGGACCGCATAATGGAGAGTCAGGAACGCTCGTCGCCATGGCCGCGGTCCCTCGATCCAGATCGAAGATAAATTTCGCATTTGTAGGAGATCGACCACGCGCGACCAGCGCGTGAAAGAAAGTGGGAGGTTCCAGCGAGTCCGCACTCCGGACCGGCCGATTTTCTCGCGCGGGATCGATCACAATGACCGGTCGACGCTCCTATTATCCCGATAATTGTCGCGTTCCTCGGACGACAATCGTATCCTCGGGGCATTTCCGAAAGGCGACCGGGCGCCGATTTCACGAGATAAACGACGAACGAATGGAACCGGAGTGGCGGGAAGAGGAGGACGTCGTCGGATCGAGCGCGGTCGTAAGTGGTGCAGCGGGTCGTTTATGCACCTGGACACGATCCCGCGGTATCGCGATCTTTACGGCTACTCGCGCGATCGCGCGCGGCCAAATATTATTTCGAGCCTGCGATATGAGCGAGCGCGTGGTAGAGGTACACAGGTACAACGTGCTCGCGGACGCGCGCGCAGAGCGTTACGATAATATTTTCTCTCGAAATAGTGGCTACTTACGATGCACTTGCCTCGTCGTGTGTGGTCCGCGTCCGAACGCGAGCGTTCGTTGTATGAAAAAAAGGAGGAGAGACAGTTCGCGCGAGAAGAGATGGTACTTGCCGACCGTGCGGATCCGTTGGCGCGATCGAGATCCTCGTAAAGGCGAATACGCTACGCCTAGAGATCATTCCCACTCGATGTTTCGCTCGATTTAGCTCCCTCAACCGCTCGCGATTTAACAAGCAGAAAGCTATCTCGATTTACGGCAATTATCTGAAAGTGTTTTCGTTCCATCCGACGATGCGATCTCCTCCCATCCAATCAGCGGGGATCGAGAAAGATTTTCGCTTCGACTCTCATTACGCGAAAAACCGCACAAATCGCCTCCACGATTTCGTTTTCGCGCATCGTGAGATTTCGTAAAGATTTCATCTGGATGTCGACATTATGTGAAATCCGGCATAAGTCCGCGGCGTGAACGAGATGAGCGAGCGAACGAGCAGTCGAATGGCGGCGAAGGGTATGTGAAAGATTGAAAGAATGAAAAAAAAAATCAGTCAGTCAGTCAGTCAGTCAGTCAGACGTTGTACGCGTTAACCTCAGCGCGGAATAATCCGCGCGTGTAACTCCGCGCGCGTCGTGTAACGCAAGCCTTTACGTACGTACGCACGCGCTGCAATGTTAATTGGAATTACATATGTGTGGTCACACGCGAGAACGCCTGATCTTGAGAGAGCCGGCCCGGCCGCGTGATGTATGCGTCGTGCCGAGGTAGTAGACAAGGACGGGCCGTCCTCTCACTCGCGGAGCGATCATCTTCGGCTTCGGGATACACCGCTCCGCGAGCGATCCTCCTCCGCGCGACGTATACGTGGACGCGATCGCAGATCGCTGAGATCGCTGAGATCGCGCCGGACTCCTTTTCCCCGAACGCGGCCGAGCCGAGAGATTCAGCGTGGGATAGGATTTCCTCGAGCGTATACGCGTGGCGGTTCAACGAGAGACCACGATCCTTATTTACAGTCCGCATTTAGCGGCACAAACGTGGCCGTCCGATTATAACAAAGTTCTGTTTGTCCGATATGAAGATCCTAGTTGACGTTAAGCGTGGGCCGCGAATTATATGACCACGTTAAATGTGGGACGTGAGCGCGGAGCTGTATGATTGTTTCATCCCGTCTATTTTACCAGGCATTTCAATTTGCGTATAGATTCGGAGAAGATAAAAATTTCAAGTAACACAACATTTTTATTAATATTAATTACGCGCGAGTTTGACTCGTTATTTATTACGATCGAGACATGACCATGAAATCCCATAATCCTTTCGCGAGGAGACGGGGGAGGGGAATCGGTTACATCGGGGAACGGTCGAGATGAGGCAAAAAAAAAGTCACGAAAGAGATCTCGGGTCTCGGAACGAATGGCGGCATTAATCGCCGTACCTTAATTGGGACACATCGTTAGGCAAGGAGAGCGACAAAAGTGGATATCTCTCGTAATTGATCGTAGGCACAAAGCGCTCGATTGCGCCTTACAAGGAAGACGAGCGCAAGGTCGACGATGGCATTGCGCGTACGTGTGCGTATGCATGCGCGCGTATGCGTGTCGCAATTACTCCCACGTCACGGCGCATTGAAATCCCAGACGGCAGTAGTCAGCGAGCAGAGCCTGTGCGTACGAAACTATGCGAGAAACAGAGAAATACTGAGAGGAGAAAAGGGAGAGAGAAATGCCTATCGATCGGTATTTTTACAAATCGTTCTTTTCAATTTATTGAAGTGTTGTGTGTAGAGTGCACGAATACAATACAATATACAATTACATATATGGTATACAAAGTAATGCAATCTGAAAAATGTTGTATAGAATATTTAAATATGGTCTGGAACTTTCAATTAGCGACTGCTTTCGCAATTCTAACATCTTAATCCGATACTTTCAAGCATTCTATTACAGAATCTAATATTGAAGTAGAAAGTTCTGTAGAGGCCCTGATGTTCCTACTCGAGGTCGTACTTCGAAATTCCAGACTAGAGAATGAGAGAAGCGAAGAGAGGAAAGTGAGTGAAGACAGTAACATTACGCCCACCGCTTAAGATCAAGGCTCGCGATGTTCCGATGGACCGAACGATCGATGAGCCGCATCGTATATTTTGCAATTACGCGTGGCGCGTAATTTAATTTCGAGTCGCGTTACGGCACGCATAATTGCGTAAAACGTAATCTCGAGTGGATCTTGAAGCGCGGACGCGAGCTCGATCGCGATCCACAAGCATCTCCGACCTTTCGCGAGTCCGCTATGAAAGATCGAAGCGCTGATCGAGTCGCATTTACGCACGACGGCGATGGGAGCGGAATGGAGAACACGGAGGGTAGATAGGTGCGACTTTCCTCGATCGAGAGTAACCTTAATGTCCCGCGCGCGATTACATAAATACGTGCCTGTAAGGTAGCCGCGGACGAGTCGACGTCGTCGACGCGGTGATGAAATCCGACCGCGATAGCGTAGCGGCGTCTCTTGTATCGCCGGGTGATCTTGAACTAACACCTTTCAGGGCATATTCCGCCATTTATTACGGACACACGAGGTGTTCCAATAATTGCGCAAACGCGCAACACGAGATTGCCTGCATACGTAAGTCATCGGTAATCGTTCCTTCACGTCTCTGTCTCCCTCCTCCCAACGCCCTCCTTTTACGTTCCCTCTCGATCCCCTCGTCATTTGCTCCTCCGTCGTATATTCCGTCGAAGAAGTCGTATAATCCTCCTATGCGATTCTCGCGGCTGACAACGGTGATATCCCAGAAAAAACTGCGATACGAGGGAGAAAAAGAAGCCCGTTGGCGCTCGTCCCTTTCTGCGATTAATATGTCACTACCAGTGACGTAGCCAGGGGGGAGGATTAGAGAGATAAATCCCCCGCCGAAACTTTGGAACCAAATATGAAAATGTGAAAATGAAAGGTTGAAAGTCGAGAGAGAAATGAAATGGTAAATGCTTTAAGTTCTAAAGAAAATGTCCTGAACGAATATTGTTATCTTATTTAATTAAAAAAGTTATGAGTTGTTCTGTGATTTTAATTTTTTTTAAATCTCCCCCACCCCCGAAATAAAATCCTGGCCACGCCCTTGGTCACTACCTACGATAGTTAAATTGATGTTAATTTAATAAATTACACATCGCATCATGATAACTTATCACACGATAATTAATAAGAAATAACATTATAATGGTGTCTTACGTGTAAATTTGTGAAAAGACAGCGTTGAAAATGCATTTGGATATTTAATATCCTTCATTATCATTCGGATACAATGCCATTGGCCGCAGAATCTTCAGACACGCATAAACTCGTGCGACACGGCTAGCCCGTGCGAATTCGTGGCGAGATATAATTCAGTGAGGTTGACTCTTGAATGGACCAGTCTCCTTGTAAGCCTTTGCGAATAGCGTGCGCGCACAGTAGCCTGCGCGACCTGCGCTGTACCGATTGAATGGTCGGTACTATATTCGTCCCCATGCAAAAAACCGAATTTATCGAGTTGGAATTCCGCGAGACGTAAACAATCCGCGCATAGCCGTGTGCGCGATTGCACGCATTTCGATATGTTCGCTTCAGAAAGGAATGCAACTCAGGAACGCAAACCTACCGGTCGGTGATTAATAAAACACTGCTTGTAAGGCCGCGTTAGATAAGAGACAATAATTGCCTGATTGCCTTGGAAACAGCAATGCAGCTTGAATTTTTGGATCAATTTATTTATTGATGGGATTAGAGATTTAAAAAACTGATTTTTTTAAAAATGGGGTAAAAAATAAACCAGTATTTCTTGGTAAAAAACTGTTTTTTGGTAATTTTGAAAAATAGTGCCAGTTTTCTTCGAACAAAAGGTGGTATGGAAAATAAATTAATTTTGCGGTCAAAAAGACGCGTTTTTAGTCCAAAATACAAGCATTTCTAAAAATTTAAAGCCAGAGAAAAGTGAGAGGGCTTAGCGTAAAGCTGTATTCTTAGTAATAGAAACACTGAAGTAATCAGTCAATAATCCTCAGCACTACTGTGATAAGATATTATAATTCAATAATTATAATTTAAAATTATAATTTATAATTCAATAGTATTTTTTGATATTCTTCATTTTTTAAAGTTTCATAAAAGTTAGAAGAAAACTTTCTTAAGCATAGTTAAACTGTTATTTCTGTTATTTTGTGGACTAGAAGTGAAAATAATACAGGATATGGAATCTGATACTTAATTTTAATAAATTTAATGGTGATTTTTCAAAGCTGTGCATTAAAAATTAATAAGCAAGCGTCAAAATTAGATTTTTGCTATAAATTTTTGTAAAAATAGATATTCTGAGTAATTAATGGGGTAAAAAACTCATTTTTAGAGGAATAAAAAAACAGTTTTTTCGGAATTTTTAACCCAAATTTTTTAGTTTTTTACCCTTTTAATCTCTAAATAGGATACTCTCTCTTTCTAATTTTAATACTCTTACAAGTCAATCAAATGTATTTTTTTAATTTCATATTTTTATACACTACTTGTCAAAAAGTCTGAGCACACACTATCTCTTCCGGTTAAACTAAAAGTAACAAAACAAATAAGCTTTCAAAAATATAAACTATATCATTTATATTTCTTTTGTATTATATCAACCAAAATATTTTTGAAAGCTTATTTGTTATGTCACTGGTAATTTAACTGGAAGAGATAGAGTGATCAGACTTTTGACAAGCAGTGTATATTTATTACAAACAATGCAAACAAGCTACAAAGTGATTCGAAATAAGTATTTATTAGAGGAGAAGGTGGTAATATGGAACCCGCAGATTTTATGGAACCCCCCAATATCTTAATACGATTTAGTTGCACTCTATGAGTGACAGCTGAAACTTGTACATTAGGTTGCCCTTTGAGCCGTCAGAGCGTTACAGTCATTAGTTTTGCTTGGCGACGGAGTAATAAACGTATTTCTTTCTCGTCGATTTGCAAGGTATATAAAACTTCTTTTATTTCTAAGTATTTACAAATAAAAGACAACATTCAAAGTCAGACACGTTATGTATATAGTATAACCTAACTTTTCCGCGTATTTTAGAATATTTATTATAGTTTTTGCGTTTTGCTGTAGCCACTATTGTTAATTTTCCGCATTAAAAAAGTAGGGGGTCCATATTACCAGCACATTACAACATACCACCCAATTGCTCACTTTGCGATAATCTTTAAGCAGCTTTTTTTGTAAGTGGAGAATTATTAATTGGACGTTAGAAATGGGTTACTAATAGAGTAAAGAATCTAAGCATATCAAGAATAAAAAAATTAAGCTTATAATTTACAAGAAATCGTTAAAAAACAAAGTGGAGTTCCATATTACCACCTTCTCCTCTACAATTTGAATCCATATTCTTTATACTGCAGCGTCAAAAGTAGAATTTACCGAGAATTATGTATACTCGTTATAAATAACATACTGTTATGTGACCGTCACGCGCATGATCGATACAAAGATACCATTTTTATCGTCGCCATAAATTTGCCGGTTCCCCGCGCGACCCGAAATCGTCGCCGCGCGAATTTTGGGAAATGAGGCGGCGGCGTTTGCGACGCGGCCGCGCTCGTATTCGTAATATATGGACGTGCGCGTCACTGGTCTCTGCGAGCAGCGAGATCGGGGACACGGTGGGGAACGTAAAATTCACGAGTGTAACTTTTATCGTCACACGGACATTCTCACGTTGTTGCCCGCCGCCGCTTGCTCGCGCGCGCGCGCGCGACGCATCGGAGCGTGTGGGCGCTATTTTACGACGGAAAGCCGAGCAACGCCGATCGTTTTACGCGAAAACGGCTTTTTGCCCCGTTCCGACGTGCGTGCGGTCGTCCCATTCGCCGCCGTAATAACGAGCCCGAGATGGGTCGACGCAGTTTGTCGGGATTCAGCCGTACGGAAGCCGCCGGCGTGGCAGATTATGGCCGCGCGTCTATTGTATCGCCGGCTGCGTCGGCAATACGTTCTAGCGGTTTCCGCTGACCCGAGCCGGCGGCCGGTTAATTTTCAATTAGCATTCTAAGAATAATCCACCGGCACGCGCGGCACGTGAAGCGGGAACCGCTAGCTTTTTGCTTACATCTTAATTAGACAAGACACCGCCATGTTCATTAATAACTAGCGAGCGCTCGAATTTACGCGCTCGCGAATAGACTGTAATTATAAGAAACATTAAAATGCGAGATTATATAGATTTTTTCGAATCTTTACTCCGGTGGGGATAGGGTTGCCGTAATAAAATTTTCAAAACTAAAACTCATAAGCCAAAAACCCTGGACATTTCGCTTGCAACCCCGGACCCATATAAAAATGCGAGTAGGTTAGCAAATTGGTTATAATAAACAATAAATAAATAATTGTTTTACATTTCGTTTTCAATAATACTTAGAGTAAAATGCATAAATTAAACATGTTTTTAATTAAAAAGAAGTTTTATTATTAGATATCTACCTTATTGTACCTATACCTACGTGCTATATTGTCTTTTGTATTTTTAAGATATAAAATAACAAATAAAATAACAAATAATTATGAAATATATTAAAGAACCAAATCAGCACAAAACTATTGGTTTTTATCAATAAATTGAAGTGATTGAATATGATGTGGTTAATTAAATCTAAAATGCAAAATATTCAGAAATTTTCTTAAACCATAAACCCCGCACATTCATAATTACCCTGGACACATTCAAAAAATCCTCCCGGATGCCCTAAAAAAAGAGGACAGTGTCCGGGAAAAAGAAGACGGAAGGCAACCCTAGGTGGAGATAACACAATAGACAAATATTTTCGATGTTAAGGGAACAAGTGATTAAAATTGATAGTCACGAAATATTCTTCGCGATCGTCCCGTTGGTGAGAAACCTGCGTCACGAACAACGGATGCTTCGATGATCGTTGAATATCCTATACTGCAAGTGTACGGTACATACGGTACAACGTCGTTGACCGTCATACGATCTCTTACTGTTCGCTCTAGGTAGGTTGCTCTGCGGCTTCGTGGCTTTCGTTGCTGGTATTTTTCTCTGTTTGTACTCCTTAGATATGCGCATGGAAGTGTGTGATGGTTAAACGTTTGCATCAATATATCGCGCGACGATATAGGATTTTCCAATAAGAGCTACCGGATGTTTTTAGGTTTTGTTTGAAATGCGGCAACATTGTTCGATGTTTGTGTTGGATATCTGTCATCTGTAGGTCATTACAAATTACAATTTTAGTCATAGAGCGATGGAGGAATTGACATTCTCGGATTTTCAGCCACACTTTCGCGAACCGCAGCAATATTTTCAGCTGAACGTTTTGAACGAGAACGCACAGGCGTCTCGGTACATCTTTTACAGATCCAGTTTCTTCGAATTTATGCATTATACTGCGAATTGTTTTCTCTGTTGGGCGATTATACGGATCAAAATAATCACGAATTATTTGCGAGATGTGTTTTTTACAGAACACGAATTTCTGTAATAAGTTTTAACGATATAAACACGTTGTTCTACAATTTTAGTCATGTATGGCTCCATAACTAAAATTATAATTTGTAATAGCCTACAGATGACAAATATCCAACACAAACATCGAATAGTGTTGCCGCATTTCAAACAAAACCTAAAAACATTCGGTATATAGCTTTTATTGAAAAACCCTATACTATACACTAAAAAAAATATTTATGTGAAATTACATGATTATGCTGAGTTTTTTTCCGACCTAGCATAATCATGCAATATTGTTACCTACATGGAAAATTGCAAGTGAATACAAGTGATTTCACATGAAATTACAGTGATTTTTGCATAAAAATAGTAATTTCACCTATATTTTATCATTAATATGTATTTTCACTTTTAAAAAATCTGGAAAAAAAATTACAGTGACAATTAGGTAATTTTCCGGTTTTGAACAAGTAATTTTCATGTAAAAATATATGGATTTTTTTCAGTGTACTTCTCTTATCGTGTTTTTTATAATGTATTATTTATATTCTATTTATTTTAACATACATGCCCCTTACAATGCGTGCGGATCTAACGTATGAATATGCGAAAAAGAAAAGTATCGAATTTTCTTGTTTGAATCATCGTGATCTCTGAACGGATTCGACAAGCGGAAGTATTCGACTGGCACACGGCTGTGCAAGATGAAGGCATGACTTTATCGGTGGAAATCTATAGGTAAAACGTTTCGCGCGACGGCTGAGAACGCAAACTGTCCCGCAATTGGATCCATTTACACGTACACGATCGCGCATTCAGCGTCACGCACAATAGTTGCATCCTATCCCATAGAAAATCAAGCATTCGATTCTATCGAGCGATACTCCTCCGTCCGCCGCGAGAGTTAAAGCCGCGATTTTATCTCAATCAGAGGCGATCGAAAGCACGGGGATGTGACACGAGGGCGGGAAAGGGACGTCTTTTTCATTCCGGCCGAAAGAGGATTGATTCTCGCAACAGAGTGTCTGCGAAAATATAGTTACAATGTTAACACCTTCTCTTCTTAAATTCTCCCTAGTTATCCATTTATTAAACCGCCATAATGCTGTCGCGATGAAATCTCGCTACACTGTTAACCGCATTGTTAAACCACCTCTTCATTCGATGCAATATCCTTTTTCGCACTTATATCTGGAATGTACCGCGTGCCGCCGCTGGCGATAGTTTAGTTTCCATTCGCGCCTACGTGTCAAACGTTCGCAATTTTCATGTCCATCTTCTTTGATGTTTATGTTTATGCATCTTTCGAGGGTTCGAGTTAATTTTATTCGCACACGTCATGTTCGAAAATTTCCACGCGCATGTTTAAGTGCAAGTCGCGATCGTAAAGTAACTTGCTACGGCGAGTGTAATGTAACATCAGCTATGTTGTGGGCCAATCGAACGGCCGGTTGTCGCAACACTTTCGGTCGTTTCGTTCGACCGATACGTCGCCGTCGTCCTCGTCGTCATCGTCTACGTAACAGCGCTCTTTTAAAGCTTGACGAGAAACACGCAGGAAAATATATCTTCCCGCCGGACAGCTGCGCACGCCGTAAAGGATTGTTCCAGCACTCGCTGCAGTTACCAAGAAAATATTGCATATCTAATCCGCTCGCTCGCACGATTATCCTCGCGCCATTGTCCGCGATAGACGATATTAGATGAGACGCTTGTCTGTACAAGACTATAAAGAAAAAGAAAAATGATCTCCGACACCTATTGCAGCGTAAACTTTCGCTTGCGGCAAGACCCGCTACAGTTTCCCGGGATATTATTCCGCGCGTTTCTGCGCGCGGTAGCGCGACCGTAATTACCAAGGACGGTCGCCTCTCGATCCGTTCGATCGTCGTAAACGCGAAAGAGGATCGTTCGTATGCGACGTAGGAAGGACGAGCGAAGCTAGGAAGCGAATCGCCGACTATTCTCGCTCGGAGCGGTATGACGCGAGTCTTCCCGTCCTCGACAGAAATAGGCTCTTCTTTTCCATCGAGAACATTGAAATACCAAGTTTCATTTAGATTGCATTCTTTTCGATTGTTATCTGCACGTGGTTACATATGTAAATAACTTTCTACAATCAATGATGAGTATAATGTGATAAAATTGGAATCTGCAACACCGTTCTTTAATCAATGCTCAATGCGTTCATGAGTTTAGTCTACCTATATATATATATATATATATATATATATATCGCCGATATTCTCAAACCAAATTCTAACAAAGGGTTTATTCACCTCTCCTTCTGTCGTTCACCATGTAAGTCGTAGACGTCTCCCGTCAGGACAGTTCGTTAATTTGTAGGGCCACCGAACCGCTTTTTACTCGACACGGCGAGACCACGAACTCGAGTTTTGACACATTTTGACACGAGGACCACACAACGCGCTCCCACCCGTAAAACATTCGCTCGGCGACGAACGATCTGCGGCGCAAGCATCGAGCCACGAGAGCCCGAGATGTGCTCGATAGACGTGCAAGAAGCGGGCGCTGGCCATCGTCTACCGGATAAGTTATTAGCGGTGTACCGGCAAAGAAAACCTATGCGAATATCAATCACGAGCTCCCGCGGTCCTCTACTAATCCGCGACGTATTTATTATTCTCGATCGACTTTTTCCCATCCAAGTACGCGACAGAGGATCCAGACCGAATTACTACTGATCGTTGGTATCGTTTCCGAGACGTCTTTAGCATCCTCAAGCACTTCTAATCGCATCTAGTAGGATAGATTATCGCTATATAATTAAAGAAAGATAAAAATGTGCGAGAAATACATACAATTACAATAGCTATTTCAATAGCATTTATAGAAAAATTATTGCAAAGCTGCACTGAGAAAAGTGTTCTGATTGTACCAACAAGACGCGTATGGTTAAGTGCATTTTGGTGAAACCAAACAGAGTTTCTGGTTATCACAACAGGACTCGATATGTTATAACTAGAACGTTTGATTGATATAACTATAAGGATTTGATTAGTATTTTCCAGTTGGATTAACAAAACTTCTAGTTACAAAGAAAC
>NJRP01000011.1:1140986-1170078 GCA_003063835.1 Aphaenogaster floridana | reverse complement strand
CGTGGCTGTACCAAATGTTACTATTATTGTGGTTGTGGCAATCTTATCGTTTTTTCCGTGTACAGAAAAAACGATTAGTTGAAACTATTTCATCAAGATGCTTGGTAACATTAGCCAAGCCTGGATTTTTATAACCAAGCCTTTCTCTCAGTGCGGTTAAAATCTCGCAAATATTCCGGAAATGATTTCTCCATGGTAACACCGAATGCGTGTTCTCGTGTCGGTTATCGACGTCGTCGTATTTCATGCGAACGAACGTTTACTAAAAATCTAGTGCATCATGGACAGGCAACGTCGAGAGCCGCGGACGTTGTTCGCACCGAAGAGACTCCGGCTCGTTCGCCACGTCGGGCGTAAATCTACCGGCGCGCCGTTACGATGACGACGAGAGAAGAACGCCCAGTTACATATTTGTGTTTCCCACGATACGGTCACGAAGTGACTTGCAGACGTCATGTCCCGAGTGCACTCGCCGCCGGTGGCTTCGAGGCTCGATAGCGTCGGAGCGCCTTAACCGGTCGACGCGCGTTCATCCAGACGAATGTTTATACGCGCTGGTAAGCTCTCGCGTTCGACTTGGACTCTCGACCACTTCTCCATCGTATCGCGCGCCTACGGCCGTGCAGCGGACTCTCGGACAGTCGGATGGAGAGCTCCAAATTCGAGCTAATAGGCGGAACACTATCGTGATCCTGTCGCGCTGCTGGCGCGAGCGTCGAGGATGTTGCAACGTGTGTGTACTTAACGGGGTTACGCAGACCGAAACGTTAGAATGCCGAGATGACATGGAAGAGCTCGTCCGACTTGTACTATTCGCTCGTCCTACCTGCGATAGAATTTATCTACCGCCAACAGAGTCTGCCATCAAGTTGACGTGCGTTCAGCAAAGGAATCAATTTTCTAATAAAATCTCTTTTTAACGAGCGACGACTTCTGTGAAATCTCCGTGGCAAGCCTTATCCCCTCGTGAACTTTGCATCTTGTACGTCTGAACATATTTTCGTGATTCTCATGGCAACGAGAATGAACTATCCTATTCAGAAAAACCCGCCCGTACTTTGCATATATACCTCCAGTCTTAAATTCTCGATGCTAAGTACAATTTACGTTACGAATTTAGCAGAATTTTGCTTGCCGCGTAAAGGATGGAAAAAAAAGCAAGAGATCGAGCGCAGCGTATCGAAATCGTACTTGGCGAGGACGCGAACCGTGTCGCGACTAGGGTCAAGGTCAAGTCTTCGCGCGAGAAACTGGCGTTAATGCTGCGCGACTCCCATGTGCACGATCGACGAAGCACGAGTCGCGGAGAGAGGTGGATTCCTCCGGTATGAACGGTAAATTAGCATTATGGTCGCATTATCGATGTTGTGACGCGGCCTTACACGCAGCGCGGTCGTCCCTGCCGCGACGTGCGCGCAGGATCAGCTCTCTCTAACTCTGATTTATGCCGCTTACAGCGACATGCGTCGCGCTGACGTACTCCCCTTATACCGTTCCCAGGACGCACCGAGTTACGCGAGCTACGCGTAATTTATTGTATCGCATTACGAGCCGCTGGATACTGCCGGATCGCGGATGTAGAACGGATTCTCTCGAGTCGCTGCAGCGATGTAGGTACCCCACGACACTTGAATTAATCTAGCCACATGTATCAATGAAGAATGGAACGTGATAATCTTAAATCGGTGCCTCTTACCCCTTTCTCATGCATCGTGCATTAAATTCATATATATATTCCTTGGCCCGTTCTGCGCGCGCTATATTTATACGTTTTATTTACAATAAACTTCCCTGCATTGAAATATGAAATCCTTGAGATCTGCATACGCGACAATGGGGCACACTTGTTAACAGATACTTCGGGCATAATACTAAAAGGGGAGTATAACGAACAGTCATGTGAATAAAGCGGAGGCGCGTACTTCGCCGCCTTGTGCATAATTCAAGTTCAAAGAAAATGTCAATACCCATACGCGCGTCCCACCCACACTCGCGCTCGTATATTGAACGCAGAAACGTAACCGGCGAATCGAGTACGGAGGGGTCTATCGAGCGGGATACTCGAGCAAGTACGAGCGAGTGCGATTCCGCGGTGATCGCGAGAGAAGCGGAGGCGGCGACCCGAGAATGAAGAAGAACGGCGCGGAGAGGGGTGGCGGCGGCCGGTCCGAGGAGGGTACAAATTGCAGGATCGGCTATCGGGCGGAGTAATTAATTAAATACAATAAAGTTAGGTCGACCCTCTCGTATCTGGCATCGGCCACTCCTCCTATCGACCGTCCAACTCTCGCATCCAGCCGTCCTCGGTCCTGATGCGCGCTCGCAACTCGCGGAATACCGAGAAAGGGATGCGGTCGTCCGGCGCGGCGCGGCGAGCCGTTCATTTTTGTCCCCTCCGTGCTCGTCCGACCGTGAGATTGCGCCGACGACAACAAAAGTAAGAACTCATATCGGTTGACCATAGAGCGGAGTACTAAACAGACTATCTTAATGCGATTTGCATAAACCGTCATGCGTTAAATGAGTGTATTTTTTCCTCTGTGGTAGGTCGGAATTAATTCAGGTAATGTAACTGTACTAACGAAACATAACTTAACGTTGCAGGTATATCCTGGTATCGCGATGCTTCTACGAGGATCTACGAGCCTAGCCAACGACCGCATATAGGATTCTCGTGCGCGCGACGAGGGAGAGGAGGCCTTTCGGGCTATCTGATAGAGCGGACTATTCTGGTGCACGAGATCGGCGGGGCGCAGGTATATACGGATAATTATAATAATTGGTCGATAAATCGATAATTAATCAGGAAGCTAATTACGAATTATGACCGCCGCGAAACAATGCTCGGCCATTGTCTGCGGGGACGCGTACGACGGCAAGTGTGGGAAGCTAATGAGTAACGTTAGAAAGTTATAGGTCGAGAACTCGCAATCGGGTTTTTTTTGTCACGGTCGTTCGCGTGGACTACTCGCGATGATAGCGAGTGCACGCGCATCTGCATCGATCTCTGACTCGCGATTAACGTAACGACCTCGAAGGCATACCAGTCGATATACGTGATTCATGCGTGAACCTCGCACTTTCGACATCGCTCAGCCTCACAGGTGTACCCAATTACAAGAACGAACGTCTATTATCCATTGCGCTTCGCCTATCGGACGCGCCACGCTTTATTCCTCACGTAATATCACCACTATCATTACGGACGTAAAATCGGCGCTATTGAGACACACTCGATATGCTCGACGTGCCAACGTGAAGTAGATAATATCTTTATCGCGCGAACCGTGTCGTCACAGCTATTAATTGTTAATGCCGTGATGTTTCAGCTTCGATCGACCTGTTCGCGTTGGACGCGGTTCAGGATTGGTCGATCCGGCATTTCTTTCGGAATTGATTTTCATGTCACCTGTATGCCACCGTGCTCGTATCGCGCCTTCTTAGACGAGCAAAAGGGAACTTGTTCCCGCGAGCGAGCGATCATCGGTTCGGCTCGGCCAAGAATAGCCTTCTCCGAAGCGTTCAATCAAATAAATAATTTTTAGGGCGAACTGGGCGGCATGGTATCGCCGCGACATAAATTATCCGCCGACGCAACTCGAACGCAACCGGGCCGCAATATCTATAACATCCTAGTGTTTCAGAGCTAGACTCTTAGCCGGGTCAGCTGGCGTTCCCCGTGGACGCGTCTTTCCTCTCAACCCCGTCTCACCCCCGAAGCCGCAACGCGTTCGCCGGCAATCGTAAACTCGCTGTCAGAGAAACGATTCCGAACGAGATCAGCTACGGCTTCGCGGAATCTCTCGCTAGGGACGACTGCGGATGACCTATACCCTATAAGGTTTCGCCCTCGAATAGGTAGAAAATAGCGCCGCGAGAAAATAGCTTCGGGTCGGCGGGGCGCGGCGGGGAGAGCCACCTATAACCGGCTCGCCGTGAATCATCGGCGTCTGCCGTCTCGTGCCCGAGAATTAAGGGCTTCGATTGTTCACGTGCCACCGCATCTCAGGAGGCACGATCCTCCGAACCGAACGCGCCGCTCTCCATGTCCCGTCCGCTGATCGTTCCAATTATTTCGATGATATAATAATTATGATGATTGAATTAATCGCTACGGCCGTTGAAGGCCGAATTATTTATAATGGAATTTTCACGAATTAAGGATTAATATTTTCAAACAATATATTTTCATGCGTTTCAACATTTCGATTAATCCATTCGTAATTGCGTTTACCAATACGTCAAATATCAAGTGTGTTAAATATAACAACGCTGCGCAGCCGAGAGAAAGAAAAGTTCATTATCATCTCTGACGGCAAACGGTTTATGATCTCCGATTACTGGGAACAGACGTGTACACCTATTCCAACGTAGAGTCATTTTTATCTGACTGCTAGCTGACCGCCCATAAAAGTCACTCGCGATGTCGTATTGCTCGGTAGCGGCACCGCGGATCGAAATCCGCAGTGGATAGAGCGCCGCGAAAAAGAAGCCCGGAGTAAAGTGCGGCCGTGGTGGTGGTGGCTCGAGTGGTCGCACGATGGACCGGAGGAGCCACGACGATCCGTGGGTAATGCGCGTTCTTGCGTTCCTCATCGCGGATGACGCAGCGAAAGAGCACGCCGCGCGTCCTCATAGGACCGCATCTCTCCCGCGTATAGTCTCCGCGTGGTATACCGTAAGCCCCTGGCCGCTCGTTCCGAGTGCCGCTGCCTCCGCAGAATCCGTATTAAGGTGGATTCACATTCGTTGGTATCCGCTTTAACCCCCTCGCGACGTCTAAGTGGAACCGTTCGGCGCGCTACGCGAAGAGCATCGGCGTTCCCCGTTTCGTCCGCGCGCGGTTAATCTCGTCCCGGCTTGCCTCGTTAAAGCGCATTTTGTATATACTATATACATCGGCCGGGAGATTAAGTTCCTGTTCACACTGTGAGAAAGGAAGTAATAGTACACCGCTATCAACTTCTTTGGTTTCGCGTGCTTTCGAACGGCGCAACGATAAATTCCGCCTGACGGTTATAGAGAGCTAACCGCGAACTATTCCCTTTCTCTTCACGAACTTCAAAACTTTGGTCCCGAAAAATCGTGCTCGGCTCCATTACATTGGTAACAATATCTACTTCGTAGAGCGCATTGTAATCGCTATCGCACAGACGAGAGGGAAAGAGAGGTATCGGCGCGCTCCGTTCTCGCGATGTATTCCGGAAAGAGCCGGAATAAGAAGAGAGCCCGAGAGAGCGAGAGCAGGTCGCGACTACGGAGAGAGGAAGGAAACGAGCGAGAGAGGCGCGCGGTCGTAGTTCAGCCCGTGGCCCATCAGATAGGACGCTGATTCCGTTCAAGGGTGAAGCGAGAAGAAGGTACGCCGTGGTGCATCATGTCGGCGAGAGAGGATGGCAGGAACGGGGGAGATAGGGGGACGGAAAAGAGAGAAAGAGAGAGGCAGGTCGAAGCCAGCTCGATCGCGTCGCGCTCGATGGAAGAGGATCGGCGCAGAACGGGGTTGTGCGGGGGCGAGACAGAGGGGGAGAAAGAGGGAGGGTTGAAAGAGGCACATTGTTTGCCGAGCGAAGCCGATAATTCAGTAATGAACGTAAGCAACGCGCGCCCGCGTTCAGGGCTATAATTACCGATACCACATCGGATAGCGGATCCCTTAACTTCGGGTCCCGAAGCGCTACGAAGAAGCGCGTCCGTGCCGGCGCGAGTGAGTGAGCGGATATATTTCCTCGACCATTCCTTCTCTCTCTTTCTCTCTCTCTCTCTCCTCCCTCTGCCTTCCTTTCCCGGCCGCGTCTTAGAATGGGCAGCTCTAAATTAATAAATCAATAGCCGGGCTCTCTTATCCGATCCGCGGGTGGGTGGAGTTTGTTTGTTTAAGAGCAGGATTTATTAATTTTTCGCTGGGTGGTAAATCCCCACTGGTACACCACCGCCTTCTCGCATTCGAGCGGACCCGCATCTCTTCCTTCCGTCTTCTTTATGCGCGCGATCGCCTATTGTACGCCTCGGAAATTCGACACGAGTCGAGAGGTGATTTTCAAGCGGAGGACCGAGCAGACTTTACATCTCATCCCAATTAGATCGCGAAGCAATCCCTCGCGAGCGTGTATGATCATGCCGAAACAGTAATGAGAATCACGTCGCGTAATTTCTTCTCGCGTGAATCAGCTTCGGAGAGAAGGGATGATCCCGAAGCTTAAGGTACGTATAAGTGGTGTACCTACTGCCATCTCTTCATTCCGTCTCGAACCTCCGCACGAACGCATCAGGAATTTCACTTGCGTGTGTGAACGGCACCTTTAATGTATATGTGCATTTCCCGCGGGAAATGCGGTTCGACGGGTCAATCATCTGAAGCGAGACTCTCATTGATCGGAGATCCTCGCGCTCCTACTAAAAGTCATCAATGAATGATAATAGATAATTACCACGAAACAAACACAATTTGTACAACGATAGTTTTTATATTTATTTATAATCTTTGTAATACAAATAAAAAATGAAAGTTCCCGAATAGAAGGCACACATGCATGATTAAATAGATATATATGTAAATAGAAATACTTATACATAGAAATATCTTAATAAAAATATCTTTGTCTATAAAAAAAAAATCAATCGAACAACTGGTTCTGTTCAGGATTAGAATCAAACCATTGATTTTGGCGTCTCGGGTAAGCGTCGAGTAATTTGAATTCGATTCGCACGATAGATCGAGCAGTTCACTTAAGTTGCTTGTTTCGCAAAAGAAAGCGTTCACGCGGCTCTTTCCTCTCACCAGGACTTGGTGGTATTTGAATCGTAATTCCTCTCGTTCCGCTCGAATTCTCGCAATTCTTCAGCCGTTCTCTGTACACTACATTATTTACAAAGTATGCTGCCAAGATTTCTATCTATCGCAATTTATAAATGAACCACAATACTCACATATCTGCTCTCGATGAATCTCGATTCTTTTTTATAACCATGTCTTTCTATCTCCGTATCTCTATTTTAAATTGGAATCTCCTCTAGATTAAGCTTAAAATAACAAATTAAAAAATGAAACAACTAATTAGCAATATAATATAATATGGCATTGAAGATGCATATATTTTTGCTTATTTATAAATTTTTTTGAATGACTACATTTTAACTTTTTTAAGCTTAAGCTAGTACAGTTACTATTTCTAATGAAATTGCTGCAGCAACAAAATTAACAAGAAAACACTAAATTTCTGTATATGTTTTACTCGATTGTGTTGAAATGACTGTGCCTTAGTTAAACTTATTCAAAGTTAATCAAAGTGAGAAATGTTTATTATCAATTAAATATTATATATCAACTGCTTATGTATATGTAAATATTTCTTGCACAGGTAGATCCGTTAGCTTGGCATTTGTTCCCTTTTGTTCGAAACATCGAATAATCTTTCCTGTCAATTTTGCTGCATGTAAGCAACGTATATAATTCAGATACATAATTTACACCTTCGCACTTTTGCTCCTTTGTGCCTTCTCGGTCTTGCTTATTTAATCAAAGCTCGTATCCCATATTGTGCTGCTTAATATATGCCTTTCATGTGACGTTAGAAGGCTTGCCCTAGGCCGTCAATAAACACTACCATTACTACTACTACATACTACTACACGTGAAGATCGTGATTTGATTCTAACAATCAAGGCAACGATGTCTACCTTTCGGTAGGCATTGTACGTATCGTTGAAAAAACGTAATTAGATTCACCGGAGCGTTACCAGCTTCATTAGCTCGCCGCTATAATCGCGTAACTGTCGTGGGGAATTAGCGTTCGCGCGACGGATCGAGAAAACGCCGGAAGCAACCCGGACAAATCGCATGTAGACGGTTTTGTCGCGGCCACGGCGGCGTGGTAATGGTCGGCTCGGGCAAGGAGCAAAGTAAATCGGATCTGGTCTGCTCTACCGCGCGGCGGCGAACAGGCAACGAGAGCGGATTGCGCCCGTAGGCAGAAATTAGACTCGAATCTCGTCTCTTTGCTCCCCGTGTTTTCTGGAGTGCCGGCCTGATGATAATGACGGTAGCAGGTGCTCGAGCCGATGCCACCTTCGCACCTCGCTCGTCGCCGGCGTCGGCGTGCCTACCACATCGCGCGTATGCGCGAATAGGTATTTATACAGGGTGAGCCAAACGGCGACGAAGTAATATTTTTATAATCCTTCAGTCTTCCCACCTTCTCACTCGATAATTATTGCGATTACATAAATTACACGAACGCGCGCGAATATACGCGCGCTACATATTTAACATTTGGAGATAAATGAAAGAACAGAGGAATTTAATTTTTCTCCCGTTTGCTTTTCATGGGCGCATTTTGTGATTATATGAAATCGTGTAGCGTACGTTGCAGAAATTTTTGTCGCGATATTGCGAGTTATCCGAGACGATCGGCGTAACGTGACTCACCCTGTATACTCCTGTTCTGTTCTCCACTCCACGGTCGCCGCATCGTTGTCTTCGTCGCCGGGTCATCGCGTAATTCGTTGCTTCGGCTTGCCTCCGGGGGCTACGTTCTACCTACCTACCGTGGTACGCGCAGGTAGATAGGTATATCCTCACCTCGACGTTCGCGCGTGTGTCTGCATGCGTGTGCGTGCTTTTGTATGTGTCTGTATGTGTGTGTGGCACATCTACGTGCGCATTGCGTGTCGCTCGCTCGCTCGCTCGCGCGCGTGTGGGTCTGTCTCTTATACACATCTAGATGTGTATAAGAGACAGTCGCTCGCTCGCTCGCTCGCGCGCGTGTAGGTGGTTCACGTGTACGTGTACGTACAGCACGCTTAATATCTCGAGCCAATCTTAGAGCTTGCATTCAGTGGGTTAGTGCCGTAAATGCCAGTAACCATCCACCGGCAATGGCCACTCGTGGCTACCACTATAGGCGGGCAGGCAGGTATTCATTCCATTTGCAGTTATGACGAGTGCGAGTTCAGAGGCCGTGAGAGTTTGCCGGCTCCACGGCTCGGGACTCTGCTCGAGTCTGGAGCATCTACGTGGCGAACCGTTGCAACGTTACACTTCCAGATTATCGACGACGACGGCCGCGCGAATGCCGTGGCATAAATACAGCGGCGAGAAGTCGCCGGCGTGCGGGTAGATTTTCAAGCCAGCGAAGGCGCATTTCTTGATTCGAAGGTCTCGGAGATCATGATTTTACTATTATTATTGCTACTGATTGATGAAATATTTCATCAATAGGATTGCTAATGATGTTGAACAGAATCGCAATTGATGTTGCGATATTAAGCATATCTCTTTGCACTAATAGTAGATCTTTACTTAAAAAATGTAAGGGATAAAAGGAAATTTGATAGAAAAATTGGAGAACGTTTTTCTATATATATCGCCCGCTAAAAAATATATCAGGATTGTTTCGGCAAAACATCCAATGGATCAACATTACACGGAAAGAACGGTTTTGCTGAAGTATCTAAAAATTTAGTCAGATACAGATCAGAAAATAATTATGTTGGACCATCCAAAATAATTATGCAGGACGCTCAAGCTGTTTGCTAGGATGTCAAAACTTTTTGCAGCATTGCCATTATGCTTGAGCGTCCAACATAATTATTTTGGATGGTCCAACATAATTTTCAAATCTGTATCTGGCTAAATTTTTAGATACTTCAACAAAACCGTTCTTTCTCCGTGTAACTTCATTTCCGAACGATTGCAACGATTTGAAAGCGCGTACAGCTCTCGACAGAATCCCAGCGAGATTACTTCAGAGTGAACTACCGAGCGGGGAAATATTTGAACCGCGAGGGATTAATACATGTCTGACGTATTATTTCCTCCGGGCCCCCCCGCTCGATCGCCCGCAGTTACCGTTCGGCCGGTACCGCGCGCACGTAGTAATTTGACGTTACGATCTGCGGGAAAAGGGTCGCGGGAGCGACGCCGGGCCGCGTGTTGCACGACGAATAGAAATAGAAGCGATCGCGCGGTGCGCGCGCGGTCGTGTCTTAAGGGGGCGACGCGCGAGCGCGTCCTCCTGCCTTCTCGCGGTGCCCCTTCGGGTCTTCGGAATACACGCGTGTTCCGCCTCGTGTTCCGCGGCCGCCGTTGTATTCACGTCGCGCTCCTCACCTTCGACTCTCTCGCGGATTCTAACCCGCGGTGGGACGCTTGATCGGCCGGCCTCCGCCGCCGCCGGTAGTCGCAATTATAGAGTATGACTGTACATATTCGTTCGGTAATTTGTTATCGTTGGATAAACACATCGAAGGGGGGCGACGAGAGGTCGATGGAGTTCGGCGCGCGGCACGGCACGCCGGTATGCGCGTCCAGCGCTCGTACGATCGCGATTCCGAAACGTAATCCCGTAACGACGGCACGCTACTCCGCCCTCTCCTCTTTGTACACACCTTCCTTATTGTCCAGGTGCTCCGGAACATCCCGCGATGAATGTTTTCGAAGCGGACCGTGTTGCATTCGTGCATGCTTATCGATAAAAAATGTTCCCGCAGAAACGTAGTTGGCGATTATTATTTTTTTCCATAATTATTTAATTATTATTTAATTATTTCATGTGTAATATTAAATAATTCTTTAGTATTAAGTATTTTTTCAAATATCTTTATACGTATGTCTTAAAATATCTTAAAATTTCTTTATCAAATTGAATTTGCTATTTACATTGTTAGATGTTAATTCGGATAAATTCCTGGCATTTGGGAAAAATCTTGAAGATATATTTTTTTTAAATAAATAAATATATAATTAAAATAAATAATTTCATATCCATTTTATATAGGGTAAGAATAGTAATATGCTGAACATAGAGTTTTACACGAGCGGGCTTTGCAGATTGCATCTTGCTTACACGGCGTCTTTCTAGGTTTTTAAGCAGTCCCAACCGCAGAGGGCAACTTTTCTTTAAGCGTGAACGAGCCCTCGAGTGGTCCGCTCCTGAACGTCGGCCGCGGGGGAGAGGAGACGGCGTGTCTCGTGAATAGAGAGATATCTCCTCCTGGCAACAGGCGGTAACGTCTAAATTAAATGTTTCTGGATCGACGAGCCGCGGATTCAACGTGTCATGCGCCGCTCTTAATCTGGATTTAACGGCGAGGTCTCCGGCGCGAGGGCGAGAGGGCTCGGGGGGAGGAGGGGGAGGGCCACCTTGCGGTGCCTGGGCTGCTTCAATAGAGCTTAATTGGCGAATACCCGCACGGTTTATAGAGACGGCATAGAAAGAAGGAGCGAGCGAGACAGAGAGAGGCAGGTAGAAAGGTGAAGAGCGAGAAAGGGAGAGACGTGTGAAGGCCTCTAGATCCTCGTCTCATCCTTCCTCACGTAGCCGCGCGTCTCGTTTCTCCTCCTCCACCATTTCCTTATCCTCTCCTCCCGCGGTGAACGAGGGCGAGGATGACTTCGCCGACTCACTCGTGTATTTTGCGTATTCACCATATAATAATAATGATAACGACAATAATGACGATAATAATATCGCCCGGGAGATTCGGATCAATGGCGTTAACCGGGGCCTTCGTACGTTTCGATAGAAAGATGGGTCTCGCGCGACTAACAGTTAACTTAAGGATACGCTGCTAATCTGAGATTAATTAATTAGACTCAATCTCCTGGAATTAGTCTCTATTCGCTGAAATATAAGCGATGAAACGATGTTAAGTCAGGATACAAGCGCTATATCCTTTATTTCTATGCGAAAAAATCAGATGAATTTCTCTCTCAGAAACACAGCAACTTAGTTTATCTGACTGACAACATAAAACATCATAGTTTCAAAGATAAAGAAACGCGCGATTTTTACTACTTTTTATCTTCTAATGGACGTTATTTGTAGGATTATTTAAACGCAAACTGCTTTCTACTCGCGAGAACAACCCTCCTCTCTTTCTTGCTCCAAATACCGTATCTCTTCCCTCCCTCCTCTCCCCACCTCGGTTCAGTGCGCAAAACCAGCGAGACCGAAGAAGGCACGGCAATGCGTAAAAGGTCAGTTCGCGCAGCGTGTGTGAACCAGATACCTCCTGGCGAGAACCATCGTAATAAATTATGGTTTTCATGGCCTCACACTTATCTCGGGAGAACCTTTCTTGGGCTACTTGCGCGAGAATAACGTCTCGACAATAACCGCATCGGGCGGCCTCTCTCTCCGAGCCGATAAATAATTCGCTGGCACTTCTAATTCGCGCAATGCACCGAACCGGTGTGATCGCGTGTATAACGAGCAGCACTGCTCCGATTAGAAGAATAAAAGAGAAAAATATGAATAATTTATTTGTTGGAGAGATGGTCCAGACTTCTTTGACGATTGACTTTGAGAACTGACACGCGTCTCATTCAATCTCTGCGTGAGAGAGAGAAAGAAAAAGAAGGTGACCGTCCCGTATCCCGGAAATAGGCAAGTGACAATAATTTGTTGCTATCCAACGACCGCCTGGGTGCTAATCGATCGATGTCGGGCATCTCTGAACGGGGCGTACGAACTCGGTGAGCAAATCCACGAGAAATGCGGCCGATGATCATTCAGATGGCCTAAAAACACTTCCGCGATGAAATTGGCATGCATTATGAATGCTATTACGAAGACCCGACCATAGGTTTGCGTATAATTCTGCTCATTACGCAATCGAATTGCGATTATTTATATTCGTCGAAGAAACAAATTAACGAAATATTGCGCGATGTGATTGCAGGCATGTTAGATTCATCTGGACCCGTCGCTTTTTTTTACACACTGTTGATTCCTTTGGGTCATTTTTAACTATTCTATAGGTCGCCACTGCTCCTACCTAATATGTCGTCACTTTAACTAAAACATTGGTTAACATTTAACCATGTGTGTCAAAATGACCACATTTGTCGTTAATTTAACTAAAACAAGGTGTTGAAATTAACAACATATTGAGCAGGAGCAGTGGCGACCTATAGAATAGTTAAAAATGACCCAAAGAAATTGTTCGCCGCGACAGTACACTTGACTTCGAGTAAAAAGCATCAAATTTTTACGCAAATACAAATTTAAATATAGGGATCTCGAGTTTTTAAAATAATTGAGATATACATATATCTTTATATATATTTCAAATAAGGTTGAATAATTATATCTGTGCCTTACGTATCCTTGCAGCATGTTATGAGTAACTGAAATTGATTACCGCGTTAGATAATGTTGATAACGTTAAGGCAGAGATGGAAACTGCGTACACTCATCATTGATCGATTTCTCGAAATTATCTGGAAGCCGAAGGTTGAAGGGTTAAAATACATCCGCGTGCGCATACTCATCTACTGAATATATTACATGTGCTCATCTATAACTCTGTGATCAAATTCACATGTCGTACACCGCGGGCGGTAACAGCACCTGTCTCCCGTGGAATGCGAGGCTAATTGAGCAGACTGTCTCGACCTGACCTGAGCATTAAAAAGAAAGAGGAAAAAATTTACCGCGATTTTATAATATCGTCGCGCTGGTAGTTGTCTGAGAGAAGACGAAGGCAATTTGTCAAATCGGCGACTTGCTCGCTATCGGCTAGGCGCAATCACGCGAGACGCGGCATTATCTGTCTCTTGGACAAGTCACTTCCGAGATTTATGTTATTTACCTTTGGTTGCCAATAAAGGGCCTCGCAATTACATTTTGCATCCTGTACATTCCTAATTCGTTTAACTTCTATCTACGAACGTGTTAACTTCGTTCTATCGTATATTGTAATTACGAGATCAACAAGAACAGGTCAATCTCTCTCTTCTCCACCTCGTGCCAGCGTTGGCGATCTCGCAAAGGGACGGCAAAGAGAGCATCGACTCGGTATCGGCTGAAAAACACAATAATCGCGCCAGCGATTTCGACCCCCACGGCAAAGCCTTGGCCATCGGCGGCGCGGAAAATGAAGTAGTTTTCTTCCCTGACAACGACGATCGTGCGACTGCCCGGAGCGTTTCGCGGCGGTAACAGCCGCTACCGCTGCAGCCGCAGCGAGAGCAACGGTGGCGGCAGTGGCAGCAGCAGCAGCAGCTTCCTTTCGTCGTGCAGGAGGGATCGAGCAGTGCATTACCCGTTAGACATGGCCCCCGCGCTGATATATTGACTTGGACAAAAAAGCGACGGTTCTTCTGCTCCCTGGCACCGCGGTCACCGCCGCCGCCGCCGCCGCCGCCGCCGCCGCAAAGTCGCTCCTCTCCTCTTCTGTCCTCCTCTGCCTGTTTCTCTTCACGTTGCAACCCCTTCCAACACGAGTGCCCCTACCCCGCGACCGTCGACGGTCTCGCTTTATCGAGTGCCGCGGGACCGCGAATGCACCGACTCGATGCACTCTGGCGCGTTCGCCTCGTGATGGACGAGGAGGAGAGATCTAACGTCTAATGGAGTTTTCTGTATGGCACGTATGCGGGCATATATACAGGCGCGCGCAAAAAATCCGATTCCGCGACGTAGATCATGCCTACGACGGTTCGTTTACTCTCCTCCATTATGCGATTTATTCCTTCCGCCTGCGCCTCCGCGTGCGCGATCGCCTGAGTAATTGCCCGCGCGCGTTCTCGGACCTCGTTTCATAAATGGAGACAAGGTAGGAGGATACATTAATGATTTGAGTGCATTCTCCGATTGTGCTGTGCAGATTCGCCGTGATTGTCTTGGGTGCGAGAGTTTCGTGCGATTATTTTCATTCACATGGATTTAATGATACAAGAATATATAATTACATTACATTCTGCATGTACTACGAACAACACTTTCTTCGGCATTGTCGTCATTGCTGAGAGAATGTTAAAAATTTATTAATAAAATGACACATGTACATTACCGAAGGTATACGATTATTTTTGAGTCATCGTCTTTCGTTGGGTAATATAGCGATCAGCGAAATTGCCATTCTACATCTTTGCTATATTATCCCATCGCAGGGTATAGAAAATCGCGTTCGCCGTCTCTCGTTACGGCCGACTGAAAAATCGGGAAATCGTTCCGATCGGCAATAAATCGCGTCCAAGCAGCTGCCGACGATCATTTTCTGAGGGAACACGGGAGGCGAGCAGGGAAAAACAAAGTCGCGAAGGCAACGCGGAAGGAGGCCGCCGATCCGTTCGGTGGGGGCGGGCGGTCGGGGAGGGTGGCGGGAGGGTATGTAGGGGAGCAAGAAATATAATCGCGCGCGCGGCGAGTACGGCGGCAGCGGTAGACCACTGGCATGGGGACGAGGAACCTATTATAGCAGTAGCGAGAGTAAAAGAGTCCGGACAGGTGAGATAATCAACCTGCGGCCATAGCTCCGAGCGGCCTCGTAGTAATCACTATTCGCGCGCGCGGTGTGTCTTTTAATGCTCCTGCGCAACTTGCCGTCGTTGCTGCTGCTGCTGCCGTACATCGCCATCGTTGCTACCACCGTCGCTTCGACGAGAGTACGTTATCCTTGTAGCGGCATCCTGCATCCGAGCGAGCTACCGCAACGCGTCTAAGCGTTGTGGTTTTCGGTCGCGTGGAATACGAAGTCGTCCTTCGCCGCGCGTGAATTGATTTCATAAAATTGGATTTGTTTAATACAGAGCAGATACATTAATGCTGGTCGAAAGGGAATCGGATGAAAAAGCGGATAATTCTGGAGCGTGAGGAGTTTTCGAAACATTGTGGCATTATTTATAATAACATTATTACAATAATCAGATATTTTAAAAGAACACTAATAAGATGAAATAGCAGATATTATAAGATAAAATAATTAGGATAATATTATAAGATAAAATAATAAAAATATTTATATATGCTTACATAGAATTGATAAGTATATATTTGTAAGAGTATGTACAGGATAATAAATAAGTAGAGAGGGAAAGTAGACAAAGTATCTGCCATCATTTGCCGCCAATCGATTTCCGATACTTCGCGCATCTAGCCTGAAAAACAACAGCGTATAACCCACTGACATTACGGGAAAATCCACTGCCATTATAATCGCGGCGAGGCGATCAAGCCCGTAGCCAAGTCCTTTTTTCCATTACCGCATTAGCGGCGAGGACAATGGTCGCCGGGTTTTCTCACGTATTTCCACACGACGGGTCATTATTTCTTTCCGAGGCGCACTTTATCCACTTGTGATATATGACTGGGCTTCGGCTTGCCTCTTCTCGACGCGCCAAAGCCGCAAGAAGACGAGAGAGATCGGACCTTCGTCGTCGACGACGTCGACGACGTCGCTGTCGAAGATGCGCCCCACCAGCCCCGTGCACCCAATATTTTATTGGCCATGGCCCGCGCAGGCAACAATGCCCACCGTGGGGCCAGCGGTATTGTGCGAGCGCGGTGTGGTCCGCTCGATGTCTGATTTACCGCTCGTCTAATTTGTAGGCGGCCGCCATTAAGCAATCCATAAATGCACATGTGTAAAACACTCCGCCGAGTCGGACGAGCGAACGGATATGCAAGTTGCCGCCGCCGTTGCGCCGGACGAACAAACGGACGAATGGACATACGGATGAGCGAATGGACGGACAAACGGACGAGCGAACCGACTGCGCACGATTTATTCATATTCAAATGCGTGCTCTTTACGATCGCGCGAACGAAAGCGAGAACGCGCTCGCGCATCTCGGTTTGGAGTTTACAGCGCGGGGTTAAGGCGCGGCGTGCTTCGCCGTTGATTTGTTCGTTATGCCGTATACTGACGATTGTTCCTTTTGCATACACGGCGTTTCTAGGCTTCGCACAGCGCGGAATCTCACATCTGTCGGCGTTTCTATTAACGAGCGACACGATTCAAACGTGTCGGAAAAGTTCCACGCGCATTCTGATACGTGTAAAATAATATGTCGGTCTTGTACTCTTTGTATGCGCGCTTCAATGCGGGTGCTTAATTAGAATAGAATAATATAGAACACATTTTTCATATTTATTTTAGGATGTAATTACTTTGCTGAATTTGCTTTCGCAGTTTAGTATACACTTACTCGCATACAATTTCACCGATATTAACGCTTATAGCATTAATAAATATGGTAAAAAGAAATTTGACTGATGTTTTACAACATATCGATTATTTTGATAATTATCTTCACTAATCATTAACCACTCATTAATAACTTTAACGACCTAATAGCCGTTTCTTCCGATGCAGGTTAATGGCACAATCGATATGAATCATTTCTTGAATCATTTAGTTTTATCGGCTTAATCAATTTGTTATTAATTGATTTGATACTCGCTAATCGTTAGCGGCTCGTTAATCTTAAACGACCCAATGTTCGCATCTTGTCAGTGGAGTCGGATATAAATTTCTTCTTGCTTTTCGTCTTGCAATTTACTCAAGAGCAGTGTTTGCCGGTATCCAGATAAAATTATCTACATGATCATCTAGATGATCAAAAAATACAAAGTATAGTTTTCTTTATCTTAGATAAAAAATGTATATCATCTTAGATTTAAAATACTTTATATTTTTTCATCAAGCTAAAGATAAAAATGATCCATTTCTTCATGTACATGATCATCTAGATAATTTTATCTGGATACCGGCAAACACTGCTCAAGAGAATCTGTGAGTACTTAAGATTACTTAATGTTATCAAAGTATTTAAATTTAATGAATATTTAAATATTCTTAAGATGATCACGTGTAAATATCTATTTCAAATGACTACTTGTTTTCATTATTGATCTGTGTTAGCTTCGCGGATATGTCGAATAGCCTGTTTTAATGGTTTAAAACTCGGAAAGAATAAAGCGATAGCGGGAAGCATTCCTGTAGCGGCTTCCGCATCGAGCGGCACCGCTCGCTCGAGCGTTAAAGTCTCCTCGCGGTTGAACCGGCGACCTCAACGCACTCCGCAACTCGAGACAATACCGGACGTTGTTCCCGCTCGGGCTTTCGGCCCCCTTCGTGTCGCGCCTTCGTATATGCCAGTTCCATTCATCGCGGAATCCAGTCGGCGATTGCGACCGCCATCGATGGTTTTCCGGAGTAGGTACGTGCCTACGTTGCCGGCCGCAGTTACACCGGACGCTACCTGCGCCGAGAATGGCCCATAAACACCATTACGGCTAGCGGGGGCAACTTATAGCGCACTTTGCTGGACTTATGACGCGGCCACGCTTGAATTAGGTACTCGTTACCAGTATTACGTTTCAACCACCTCGTTCAGACGCGCAGTGCCTTCGCCAGGCAATCCGGCGCGTTAATGCCAACCCCTTTGCGCGTGGATCCCACGCGTGAATCACGCGTGATTCGGAGGGAGAGAAGATCGCTATTTTTAAATGGCAGCTGATTAATCACAGAGCATTTAATATTGTATATTGAAATTTAGTGAATAATAACTCATATATATAATTTTTATCTTATATAATCTATCTTTGTTGAAAGTACGAAAGTTTAGAAAGTTTACAGATTAATAAACCCAATCATATATGTATAAAAACCATTTATTGTGTGTAAATTATACATGTACATTCTCTACCAAGGAGACCGAAGACAGGTTTGAATAATCATCGGTATAATTCAAAGTTAATTATTATATCGATAACTTGATACACGCGCGCGTACTGGAAGGAAGTTCAGATATTATCGGCGAACAGCCCGTGACCTCGTGGCACTTTAGGAATCGATGGAGCAAGGCAGAATTGCACGGCAAGACTGAGATGCGAGGCGCTTATGGGCAATGCGAAACGATAGCCCGATAATTTTAATAGCATTCTCAATTAATTACGGACAAGCAGAGCGACGGGGTCACGAAACACGTCGACCTCGTATCCGAGGATACGCATGGAAATTGGGATGACGAAACGGCTTGCAACATAATCATCTCCGATGATCTGTTCATGCCCGTTAAAATACGCGATGAGTGGCGAAGTATTCCATTTACTTCGTTTCTTTTCTTCTTCTTGACATCTTCCTTTTCATATTCCATCTTGGTATATCCAGGTCGACTCTCGAGTTGCTCAACATCGACAAATCGGCACTGCTTCTCTAATAATTTCTACCGCGCGTTCATCCGTCTCCCCCGTTCGATCTTGCAATTAAACGCAACTGCCGTCGCTGCGCCAGAGAACTCGCATCACTTCTCTCACGTCACCCTTTCGCTCTCTAAGTCCCTCTGTCGCGTCCGCAGAAGAGCGTCGAACTTCTCTCTGTGTAAATGCCGCCGTCGCCGCCGGTGAGACCGCTTATGCGACTAGACGAGACGACTTTAAGTCTTATAGCTCCACCGAGAGTGGCTCGATACCGTGGACTAGTCGCGGGCCTGGCGGACGGTCTGCAACGCGTAACGCGACGTGGCTTATTGCCAATGCATTTTAAGTAGTCTACTATACGGTACCTCTTTCTTTCTCTTTCTCTCTTTCTATCGTTCTCCGAGAGTGCATTGTGCACCTGTGTACCCGCCGCGACATTGCATCGGACGTGTTTTATCTTCGCTTACAGCGAACGCGTATACGCGTGCGTGCTCGCACGAAGGAGCGTGTACACGTGCACGTCGAGCGTCGCTGAGCGGTCGTGAGGCCACTACTGCGGTTTGCGCAAGGGAAGCAGGACCTCCGAACCCGTTCCAAGCGCTCTATCGCGATTCACGAGCGATCGTGAAGTCGTCGACGAGACCTACGAAAGTAGTGAACGGCGATGAAACACGGAGGAAAAGCACGAAGCACCGCTGACGATGTGCAAATCGCCTCGTTGATTGAGTCATTTCGCGGGCGATCATTCTCGGGTATCGCGCAGCAAAATCTTTGACTTTAAGAACGCATTGTATGATAACCAATGTAGAATAACTGTACCGTATCTATAATTTCTTAGCGACACTTGTTTTCTTCACAGAAAACTATTCAATGACCTCATCTATTTAAAAAGTACGTTTTGTTATTCATAAGAAACAACCTACGATAGTCATAACTTATAACTATAATTGAATACTCTGTTGCATATATTACTATACCAAATATAAATTTTTACGGTTCTTTTCATTTATTTTAATTAACTACTCTATTATTTATTCTTTGTCCGAGAAATATATGAAGACCCGGGGAGGAAAACAAGGAATGTGCAGTTTTATACTTTTTTAGTAAAATGAATTTTAAAGTTTATCTCCCCTATACCTGAATGTTCTACCTTCATTTTTTCGTGTGCACTGATTAATACAGTTTGTAATCCAAGATGTACATTGTAGTATCATTGATGTTTGTAGTATCTTTTAAACGCTACAAAATGACGACCATATCTCATCTTTATTAAAACTGACATTCCTTATTTTTCGCCCCAGGTCTTCATATGTTTTTGATAAGAGAGACGTTACATCACGCACAAAGAGAACGAGATTTTGATTAAGAGCGTTCTTTCCAAGGTACATGTATATCTATGACTATATCTAAGAATTAATACTATGGCAAAGAGAAGCAAAGCTTCTAATACGTGACGCAACGAGACCGTTCTCCGAGCAGCGAGAGAGCGCGTTTTATTCACGTCGCCATAGGAATCCGCGCTACCGGGGGGTCGTGAGCTCATATTTCTCGAGCATTATGTCTCGACAGCGTGTACGCGCTCTCGAGTGTGTCGGGCGTAAGTAGGTAAATACCTCGACTACCGGGCAACGTAAGGCAAGGAGGATCGCGAGCACAGCCAGCTCGACGGCGCATCGGGCCGACACACAAAAGACGTCGGTCGGGCCCCTAAAGCACGCTGGAAATTGTCAGAACATAAACGCTCCCACTGTGAGGACCACAATGATCGCCGCACGACTTCCGTAACTCCTTCGTATCGCCCCCGACGCCGCGTGTCCGCTATTTATATGGGCTTTTGGATGCCATTGTGAGTGCCCTCGGTGCTTAATCACCGCGCTTATCAAATTTCTATCGCGCGCGGACGGACACGCTGGTGATTTTTCTCGAAGTTGATCTAAAATCCGTGGGCCTTTCTGGGACGCCTTAATAGTTGACGTTATTTTTATTGTCTAATACATTTCTCGTAGGCTCAAATTATCATCGGATCTAATTATCATTTCGTATAGCGAACGTCAGAATGCCTTGTTGCATAACGGTTTATCTCATAACTCATTATAGATCCGTGTAACCATAGAAAAATTTCATAACAGCAGATTTATGCGCGCGAAAGGACAGTAAGATGTCACGAGATTCACGACGACGAATTTCTCATTCTTCCTCGCTCACCCGATAAATCATTCGTCTTATTAGAGAATTTTCGATGCGAGAGATGTGCGCGGGACTTTATTTATTCATTTGCATCACGTTGGCGCGTGGTTAGACAGTCCTTCTCTCGCGTTCCGTCCGTTGGGTGGTGACGGATCGCGGCGATAGAGCGAGCGTTCGCCAATAAACAAGATTTCGAACGACGAGAAATGGCCCGACGCGACGTTGGAAAGGGCTCGGCTCGGCTCAGGCTCGCGGCGCGGCGTGGCGCTGCGCGACGGGGTTCAGGGTCGGTGACGGTAATTGAGAATGTCGAATGCGAATCTCAATCAGTGTCGCGCGCGCCATGATTTATTTATCAATTAAAAACCATCCACCTTCGGGCCGCGCGCGGGTCGCGCGTTCTCCCCGCTGTCCCGCGATCATCGCTCGCCCGCTCGCTCGCCCGCTACAACACCGGCCCGCATCAGCAGGAAGCCAGTTGTTAAAATGGCACGTGAATTTTACGACTCGCGCGTATAGCGCTATAAAATAATCGTAATCTTTGGATAATGCGCGCTTATGCATTGCCGACCGGCAGCCGGCACGCCATGTTCGGGCCGCGGGCCCGGGATCGTCGCGGCGTCAATGTAGCGGCTCAACACTGACAAAGTACCGCGCGCGAGCGCCGCGAAGAAATCTGATATAAAAGGCAACGCGATCCGCATATCCACCATAAACGCCTTATTACGACCCGCGCGTCGCGAGACTCGCGCGTCTGTCAACGTAAATAAGTTGACATATGAGATATGCCCCATGCGAACGGCGCTTTTGCCGCCGCGACCGCAGGCGCGTCCCGGCTCGAGAGCGAGCGCGCTCGCCGCGCACCGCTAATCACCGAGATCATTAATAATCGGTAATTGCGCGAATCAATTGAGAAAAATTAAGACCGATCGCGCGGCCGGTCGGCCGCCCGGACATCTTGCCAGCGAGCGTGTAGTGACCCGTCTCGTATCTTCGATTTATCGGGGCGTCATTGATCGAGCTCCGATGCGCGTCTCATCTCATAAAGGCACTTAATTATCTTGGTCTTTAATTGGTATGTGAAAAAAAAACAGAAATAGAAAGGAAGAGAGAGAGAGCATAAGTGCGAATCTTTGGATTGACAAATGTTCCTTCTTGTCTCTCACAATTTTTTATTAAGATTCTACGTCGCAAAGAAATGATGAAATAAATATTAGATAATATCTTTTTTGTATACAATAAGCCAATATTATGAAGATGATTTTAAATATTCACGATTAATAAATTTTAATTTCGGAAGAACGATTTGTTTATTACATCTTCGTTGTTTTCTTTTTTAGGGGAAGGCGAAGTGTAATCTGGATCTAGGATGTTCAACCTGAGGACGAGCTTGTAATAATTCGAGGTAAGTGGCTTGGACTTCAAAACTAAGGTAGTACACTGAAAGATCCTTTTGAGGCCCTGGTAAGTCAACAGTAATAAAGCCCCTTTTTTTAAAGTGCGATGAACTGAAAGAATTATTAAAAGAACTTAATAGGGCGTACTTACTAAAATCTTATCTTCTTAAACTAAGATAATATCATAAGATCCTTCTGAGGTCCTAATGAGTTTACTTTATCAAAGCCTTATTTCCTAAAGCTAAGGCATTCTTAAAAGGGTCTTAAAAAAGCCATTTCAGGGCCTAGTAGGTTAAACCCTCACATTTTTTAGTCTATAATCTTAGAAATATCAAATAAGATCCCGATTCGTAAATGGTAGGATAGGTCCTTTTTACGGCATCCCTATGTTATCCTTATCGGGGCCAGTAGCTTCATTATATTTGTCCTAACAATTTTCTACACGGAAAGGTAAGAAAGTCCCATCGGCGCGGCGACCGTCTGGCATCATTGCGATGCTAATAATCGACATAATACCCTACCGTTTCCCTACAATTAGATACGTGATATACGTATACATAAATGTAATACGTTCCCCGTGCGCGCGCAACGTTATCCTTTATGACTCGACGGGTAAATCCATAAAACGGCGCACAGAAAGTCAGGTTTATCCTATTCTCCAGTTAACGCGTATACAGCGGTGTCAACCGCGGGAAACAGAAGATACGACGAGGTCAGGGAGTAACGGCCGCTTACATTTGCACGGTGCACGTAACGTTCCCTGTTAAAGAGTGTTCTGCCACGACCCCCCAGGTGCATGTCGATTTCTGAAAGTCCGCTTAATTTCCCAGGAAGGAATTCTTGGATGCGGCGCGCAAACGCGAAATGGCCGGTCGCGGCATAAGCGCGGCGACACGATAGGTTTATCGGGAAAAAATTTACGAGATAAAAACCGTCATCCGTTATCGGACCGTTAATGCAAAAGGAGGAGACGAAGAGTGTTTTCCTCTAATGACGCGCGACGACGGGCGTTAAAACGAAAATGCCGCGATGTACGGCTTGATGATATGTCGCGAGTCGGATGTCACGATAGGCTAAGAGCGAAATCCTCTTTAAAACTCAGCCAACCTTTATATCATTCCTCTCTAGGAGAATATCTAGCCAATTTCCGAAAGTGTCATTAATAATAAGCGAGTCTCTACAGACAACAGAAATTAAGTTAAAAAATTATTCTTATATTACAATCTTGTGTAAAGGAGGTATAAAGAGACCTGGTTATTAATGAAAATATAATGACAGCGACTTTCGCTGACAACATGGCTATTATTGTAGCGGACAAATATATAGCACACTCCACAAAAAAACTTCAAAACGCGCTTAATAAAATAAGTCAATGGACACAAGAGTGGCGTATTAAACTAAATGAAACCAAGTCTACTCACATCAATTTCATATACAATAAAGTAAATCCACTTCCAATACTTATTAACAATCGGATCCCCTACGCCAACACAGCTAAATATCTATAGGAATAAACCTGGACGCTAAGTTGAAGTGGAAAAAACACATAAAAAAGAAAAGAGAAGAATTAAACATCAAATACAGAAAACTCTACTGGTTGCTAGGACGAAACTCAGAACTTTCGGTTGAGAATAAAATCAGAATATACACAATATACAGAATATACAGAATATACCAAATCTTAAAGCCAATCTGGACCTACGGCATCAAAATTTGGGGATGTAGCAAGAAAACAAATGTCCAACAAATACAAACGTTTCAGAAGGGAAACGTCACAGAGGTGATTAAAAAATATGCAACCAACCACAACCTACGACTGCAGCATCATGTAAATCCTGTAATGGAAGCAATACTCGATGTAGCAAATATTCCTCGACGGCTCAAAAGAACCAAACCTTATGAATTAATGGTCTAAAACCCAATAGGAGGCTTATTTCTGATAAGTACTCCGCTCATGTAATTTTTAAAAACGAAGTAAAAGTCTCTAGTCGGCCTTATTTAGGCTGGTCATGATGTAAGGTGGTGGTGTTTTTTAGTGGGTACAAATCCCACACTATCCAATGTTCCAACCCTTGGATGTCTTTTGAAGATTTTTCACCTCCCTAAATTAAAAAAAAATATATTACAATCTACCAATCTATAATTATATATCTTTTAAGAAATTATTTCAAGATAATATGCTATAATCTAATATTCTATAATATAATGAGTAATGTTGAGATTTGGATTTGCTAATTATACAAGAGCTACATACGAAAACGTATAAAACAACTTGAATCGGCTAGATATAGGAAGATATCGATATGGGAAGATGCGAGGGAAATAGTCGTAAGAGTATTACGCGAATACGCGCTGAGGAGCTCGAAGGTTTAAGAAGCCCCGAGGCTTATTGGGATGCCGAGGGGGCCCCCGATACATGTAGCAAAGGTCGGGCCAGCACTAAACGCCAGACAATGCCCGTCGGCACCCTTTATACTCCTCTCTCGATCGGACAACGCAGGATCGACAACGGAGCGAGTCGACGCGAGATTCCGCGAGCGTCTGTAAAATCAGACGTTTATCTCGCGTTCTGATGGAAAATGTTCGCGTAAAGTGGATTAGATCGATCGTTAAATCGGGCAACGCTAATCGCAGCATGTTTCTTCGTGAGTCCGCTCTTCTCGCCGTTCTCGCAAATCTCAAGGCTGCAAACGCCGCCCGCAATCTCGCGCGCTAATCGCGAAATGCCGCGCTAACAAACGCCCGCTGACCACTCGTGAAACTAACGGAGTAACTAATTACTGTCCCGAAGTTTATTTATGCACCGCGGAGGTTTCGCGTAACACCGTCGCGCGAATCGAAGAGTAAATTTCCCGGTGAACAAGGTAAGGATGTTTAGGCCGTCTCTTGAAAAATTGCAACGAGAGAGAGAAATATGCGATTTCCGTGCGATTTCCACGAAGTGCCATGCGTGAAAAGCTGGGTGTATATAACAAGTTTTTCCTATTTTTTCTCAAATAAATTGATTTCACATTTCTGCGATAGAGCTGAATATTCTTGTCCTCGCGCAAATAAGATTTATGATGTCTCTTATATTTATGATCACTCGTATTAGTTACAACTTTGGAAAATTATCATTCACATAATTTTCCTACACGTTTAATTACGTTTGTTGCGTGTTAAACTTGTAAGAGTTAAAAACAAATTTATTATTACAAATTATCATATCTCCGATGTTACTTGAAACGCGCCCGTTAAATATACGTACGTGTAAGCGTGTACACATTCTCGTCGTACAAAAATTCGAGTCCACGCATTCCTCCTCAACGGGAAGATGAGGCATCTCTCCCTCGCGCGATTCTTTCGCTCGCATCTCGCCGCCTTACGCGATCGGCGCTTATCCTCTTCACCTTTCCGAAAATGTAACGAGATCTCCGTCACGCCCATCGCCGCGCGCGGGCCCCTTTATCTTAATATAATCCGGATCGAAAACTCACGCGAGAGCCGATGCCGGCACTACGCGCCGCGCCGCTTTCAAGTGTGCCGCTCGCAGTAAAATCGCGGCTCGAGCTCTTATCTCGTCGGATCGCGGATGACCCTCGACCCCTGCTCGTCGCCTATTGGCGGTATATCGCGTGTCTCTCGCCGGTCGAGTACCTATTGTCCGCACGGAAGTCGCGGACTCCCTCGATTTTCGTCGTCAGCGAGATCGATCGCGTTGTCGATCGTCTCGGCCGATCCTCTTGACGGCACTGAAGATCGTCCCGAGGAGAGATCACTGAGTCGGCCGTATGAATCCGCGGAAATGAGCGTCTTCGAAAGCCGCTGATTCGACAGCGGGGGACAATAATTGATCATCGGGAAGTCGGTATAAACCGATGGGTCTTTAGCACGAAACCCGACGAACGTCCGCGGATAGATATCGCTGTTTGCGGTTTGACGATTCCCGGTGCGAGCGCGAGCTTTCGATCCGATCTCCCATCCGTCCCAGGAACGCGCGCCAATCGTGCCCTCCGCCTGATATTAATTTATGCCCCGCGATACCGTGTGTAAATTACAAAAGTCGGATTTCCGCCGTCTGCACGCATGTCGCTTCGTTTCACTGCGATGAAACGCGCTCCATCTGAGATTATAAGATAGAATATTGCGCGAAGAACGTGAAAGAGCGAAATGGAACGATGAATTTTACGCGTCAGTCTCCAAGCACATAATAGAATGAACATCTTGGAATATTGCAACAACCTTATTAACAATTTTAATTTAACAATTGCGATTTGTCATCAAGTGAATTAAGGATGTTCGGGCATTACGACTAAAATGATGAAAACTCGCTAAAACCAATTGCCAATTGGATTCTGTAGATTTCATCATAAAAGAATTCTGTCAAAGTTTGAGGCTGTTTGGGAAGCTTGTTACTGAGAAAATTAAATAATAAAATTGCACGCGTCTTATGGAAAATAGGGGAAAAATTATTATATATATCTCAGTGAAAAATGATGAAAAAAATATGAAATTTTGTAAGTAGAACGATTAAGACTACATAATTGTCTATACCAATTTTTAGCTTTTAGAGATTCGTTCTTTTTTTATTTAATAATGTTTATGATTATTTAACTCTTGAAACTGATTGTACATAAGCAACTTAACTTTTAGCACGGAAAAAGTACCTGTACCCCGCTTAAACATCCTTAAGTTTGCAAAAACTTATAATTTATATAAAAATCGTTATAGAATCACACGTTACAGTGCGTACACATTATTTCTCTCGCGCAAACCGCTGTCGGAAAAATTCCGAGGGAACGTTAACTTCGCGAGACCAACGGGACGGAAGGGAAGAAATGAAATTTGCGCGAATTCGCGAGTACTCTCTCGCGCGCGCGACTCGCTCATGCAAATCGCCGAGGACCGTTAACGGCCGGTACTAAATCTTTAACGGCCCCGGCGTGCCTCTCCCAGAGCACTAACTCATAAGTCGTGAGAGTTAGTGCTCGACGTACGCGAGCGGATTGGAGCGGAGCGGAGCGGCGAGGGGCAAAAACAAACCTCCGTTACCAAATGAACTCAAGCGTGCTCCTCGTCGACGAATTTATCGCCCTCGTTGCGACGCGCGCCAAACCTCGTAACTCATATTCGCCTCAAAATTTCTCGTTATCACCGTCGCGCACTTTCACGCTCGTAAATTTTCATCTGTGCCTTTTCAAGTAATCGCCGCGAAGCACGAGCGTAATAAATATCATTAGATACCGTTAACGATAATTGCTGATGTCCGTGGATCACGAGCGATTCGCGAGTGATATCGCGCTGACCCTACTATTGTTATTTCTCGCTGTTGGGCATATCTTTGGTGTGTAGGAATATTTAGAAAGTCTATCAAGCCATCTTTCACATGGACGGATCTTTAATTAATTTTGTTTCCGTTTAACGAACACTTTTAAATATACTCTGCTTTTTAATTTCAAGAAAGTTAATAACTAAGACTCAGCATAAAAATCTATTAATTAAGAATTCCATTAAAAATAAGCGAAGCGTATTACTGAAAAAATATATATTTCTTTTTTCTTGAAATTGGCAATTAATTAATAATTAATGTAATCCTATAATTTTAGATTAGAAAATTGTTAAAGGTCAGGAGTTTTTTTCTTTATGATTTGTTCATAAATTCAAAATTTGGCGAAAACATCCGCGTTTCATCGACGCGCCCGCTTGAAATCCCATCTTGAAATCTAGTGAAGCCGGACGATCGACCGACGATTCGTGGGGATCGCTCGGATAACGCCATGGCGGTATAGTATGTCGGAAATTATAGGGTGTTATCCGCGTTGCACGGCGCGCGCGAGAGAGGATATGCGATTCAACGAAGATAGTGCTGTCCGACCTGCGCAGTTGGTCCAGGGCATCGCAGCGAGGGAGACGGGGCAGGGTGCGCAGCACACGTTTATAAGGTCGATTTTAATAGGGGTTTGGTTACAATTATGAGGCACAGTAATGGAGCCCGGCGCTCATTACCTCGCTAAACTGGAACTAATTATTATGTTTCACGGCGCGTTGCGAAAATTCCAAAGCCTCACCCGAACGAGTGCGATGGGGAACGAAGAGGAAGGCAGAGGGGGACTCATCCTCGAAAACCGAATATTTCACGAACGCACGTGCCATCTCAAAAAAAAAAATACAATTTGTACTTATTGTTAATAACTTTTAATACTTTTAAATTACAATCTTTACTTGTAGGAATGTTTTAGAAATTAGATTTTTGACAATGAAAATAAAATACGGTTTATCTTTTTTTTTCGATTATTAATGCAGATATTTTTCAAAGTTTACGTCAGAAATTGATAATCGCTGAATACAATTAGTATTAACGTCCATATCTGTTTCGTTCATTTGCGCTTCGCGCTTAAGCCATGAATCTCCGAGAGTGCGCGCTTTAAGACAAATAAGCTAGGTATATCGCGAGGACAAAGGCCACGGAGAGGTCTTCGAATGATTCTCCACGTGGGGGCCAGATCCGGTGGGTGCCACGCTCGAAAGAGCCGCTGAGTGTGTGAACGTATTAACACCTCGAAGGATTTATGGTATCGAGAGCTGAGAGCTCTCTCT
>NJRP01000011.1:1069467-1140788 GCA_003063835.1 Aphaenogaster floridana | reverse complement strand
CTCTCTCTCTCTCACTCTCTCTCTCGGTGAGAGGAAGAAAGCGAGAGAGGCACTCGTGGAAGAGTTAAGAGGGATGGCGAAGTGCGCAGAGGGCCCAAACAGGGTCCCCTGCGGCACACGGCGCGATCCCGGACTCTCGCAGAGACCACTGGAACAAATGGGCTCAATTTCATATTTTGTAACACCTCCGTTCCACCGCCGAGCCATGTCGTTTTCACGGGCACCCACGCACCTGGCGATCTATTTCGTGCTCATATATATTTCTCGGTTTAACGTTTCTCCGCCCCTTCGAGCGCAACGCATATATATGTTATACGCGCACATATATATACGCACGATGCGCACTCTCATTTCCTTTTTGTTCGTCGGCTTCCACCCGCGATCCTCGTTACTCTTTTATCCGGACACGTCCACCGTGCGCCCCGTCTTCGCTCCTGCCAATTTTTACCCGCTTCGAGACGTAATAACGCAACAAAGTGGTCTCTTCCGGGCTTATTCATCGGCTGACAGATAACACGAATACGCTTCGATCACTGTCGCGCTTGAAATTAGCCGGAGTGATGGAGCGGCCGTCATTTTTCACGCTCGTAACTAGGCCCGATGAGAAAAATGTAAAGGACCGTCGGGATAGTACGATCCGACCTGATGGATGAACGGAACCGGCCGACGGTCGGATCGCTAAAAAAATGCACAGACTAATTTTGACAGGACAAATCGATACGATTTTTTAGCCGTCGACAAATCGGACATCGATTGGCGCGGTGCCGGACGGAAAGCCGTTGTTACGCCATGTTATTAGACGCGTAAACGAGGCGATATGTTAAGGCGCGTTTGCGCATCGACGGGCCCATCAGTTTGGTTGCACCACTTTCCTTTTTGCGAACGCTTTTCGATCCCGGTTATGCGCCTCTCCCGCATCGCCCGCCTGCTCCTTTTTCTTCCACGCCTTTGCCAGCCCGACCCGGTTGATCTATAGCCCTGGAACACGCATGCAACGCGCCACCCCCGCAGACCGCGGCCGCACCGGCTCTCGTGCGACTAACAAATTGATATAATTTGTTGTTAACGGCCCGACCGGCCCCGGGAGCTAAGATTCGTGTGAACCCGGAAAGGTGAGCGCGGCCGCTTTTGTCAAACGACGTGAACCATAACGCTCGCCGTGAAAGTATCTCGATCCGTTGGAAATCGCCGCGATACGCTCGTCGCGATACGCTCGCCGCGATATGGGCTCTGATCACGCGACGGCGTGAAAGCCGCGCGTGAATTGATTTTAGACACCCGTGAGAAGCCGTTTGTAAAATCAGAATTTGTCAATGACGTTCACGCGGAAGAACTAAGAGAACCTAAGTTACCTAAGAGTAAATATTAGTGCAACCAGTTTCTAATTTTCTACAAAACTGCGAAGGCGAGCCCGGTAATTGACGGTTAATAACATTCACACGGTAACCCGCGTATAGTTACGCGCTCTTTTCTCTCTCGCGGAACCGGCCAGAGCGACGGCGGCAGCAGCGGGGGCGGGGGAGGGGTGGCAAGTCATTTGCGCGAAGCCTCTTCTTATCGCGCCATCGTGAGATAGTCAAATACAAGCGGCAGGTGATCTGTAACGGGCCGGCTTTTGTCGCCGCGCGGCGCGGTACAGAGTCGTGTGAACGCCGCCGTCTTCGGCTGTTTGGTGAAACAGTTTGACGGGGTTACATAATTACCGAGTAAACGTTGACTGTCTTCGACGACAGCGGGCACCTTAAAGCAGGGCAAACATCTGCGTACATCCGCGAACGTCGCTATTCGCTTCGCTCCGTTCGGTGCCTTCAGGCTAATTCAAATGGAAATTTCACCATAATAACATTATACATCAGCTTGCTAAAAAAATTCCTTTCTTCTTCTATGGAACAACAAGCTATGTAACACAATAATTATTAAAAGACCTACTTTACATTACACATATATTCGTATGAATAACGCAAACATTTTACGTGTAGAAAAACAGTTGGTTATAAGAAATACTTTCGATTTATTATTGTTTGATAGAAAGTAACTTATTATGCTAATGTAATAGAATGGCATCCTAGCCTGAATGAAGCCTTATTATCGGACAATATCGTCTTCATGAGATCCGCTGGCACGAACGGCAAGATCGATCGGATCGCGGAATGATTTATCGGCACGAGTGTGCCGGACCTTTCGTCGAAGCGGAGAGCAGGCCTCGCTAACGTCAAGACGAAAATGTAAACGCGATAAGAAGGCAGAACGTTTCGTGGAGTTGGTATTGAGGTTTCTATGATGATCTACGCTGGACCAGATTTTATCGCGCGATAGCAATAGTGTAAACTCGTAACGAAATAATCAAGGCCCTCACGAGAAGTCAAGTAGAAACGATGGCTCGTTTAAACAGACTAGATTATTGGATCGAAAAATACTCACAATATTAAAAAATAATTGCACTTAATTCTTTATATATATTTGAGACGATTTCTCGTCATTTTTCTTTAGGGTTAGCTGTTGTACTAGTTGTGATATTTATTACAAATATTATTTATTAAAAAAATATATTTATATAAAAAAATCAAGTGATCGTTTGCTTCGCCAGTAATAATCAAACCAAGTGTTTGTGTTAAACGACCGAACTGACCAAATTTATTATCAATCAATACGATGTTTCGACCATGGGTTTTGGTCCTTATCTCAAGTAAATATAATCTGTAGTGGGGATGGATACAATTTAACGATACATAAATGTCGTCTTTAAATTATACATCAAAAAACCAGTCATATATAGGAAGTGTCAAATAACTAAGGAAAAGACAAAAAATAAATTATATAAGTAATATAAATAATAAGTTGAAAAAGAAAAAGAAAAAACCGAGTCACATGGATATGATTGTCAAATTGATAAGAAAGAGGAAAATTAATAATTAAACGTTCAATTAAATATTACCTAAGTCATAAGAATATCAGATATAAGTATTAAACAAAATATCCTGTTAGTCATGAATTTTTTCCGGAAAACCGTCAATCTAAAAGAGCTGGGTTAAAAATATTTAATTAGTGTATGTCAAGAAGATGGAAATTAAATATTTGCTAAGATCTCTTACGTATTATTTGTATGTTGCAGACATATCTTTCTTTTTAAATTCCTTTTAAATTTCACATCGGCACACATTAATATCAGATAAATTTTTTAGTCGTATTAGAATCGTGCATTAATTTTCATCGTTCACGGATATAATTCTCTCTCTATATCCCGTGTAAGGAAAAGTAAATTTAGAAAAGCAATATCCTTTCTCTTACACTCTTCTCTTACGCGTAAAACCGCGAGTGCGGCGATCTATCACCGATCATGCCGCGAGATATCGAAGGACCGTCGAAAGACGGCGGCTACGGGAGTGAACTCGATCGTTCGTCTCTCGGCGGGGTGAAAGGGCATCTCGTTATGTAAAAGGGCGGTCCAAATACCGAGCAAATTGGCACGACTCCCACACTAGCGTCGGTTTTCTCGCGTGCGAGTTGAGAGAAGAGAAAGAGGGAGAGAGAAAGAGATACGCTCGGAAACGAAGCAGGCGTATATTATAACGAGCCCCGGTACATACCGCCGTGCGTGCGTCATTATATATTACGTTACGCTTACGCGTGTGTAATTGCGAGCATCGTCCACGAAAGCGCTTGATTTATGTCTTCATACGCGAGGGACGCGCGGCGATGCGCGTGGGCGCCGCGGAGGGACGCCTTCTCCTACCGCGATGCGAATAGGGAGTCTATTCTCGTTTCCGTCCTATGATACATCGCAAGAAGCCGCGACCGTCCTTTCTCCGTCACGCTACTGATTGTGTAAGCACAAAGCCAAGTTACGTGCGACGATAGTCTTCTTTCCGCATTACGCACTGCAGTCGGAATCTTCTCAAGTTCTCCTTGCGATTATCATTCAACAAGAGATACTTCAGTGATTAAATGTTAATTCCGAATAAGCGATACATCCTGTGCTGAATTTGAGTTAGGTGAACGTTATCTTTAAGTTGCACGCAGTAAAATTATCATAAATCTCGAAACGTATACACTGCTCATAATATAATATCCGTGTGAAGAAATGTGCGGATTATATGCAGCGTAAATTTTATTTATAGGATGGCAAGGAATGATAATGAAGAATCGCAAGAAAGGTGAGAAAATTATCAGGGATCTGTAGAATAATTCGGTCGCATGCTTAATTAGAGAGTCGCCGTCAATTTCGCCAGCAACATTTTAAGCTCACGTAGCGCACGCCTACGCGATTCTGCTCGAGGCTGAAACGGACCCCCCGCAGCCTCTTTCCGACCGCCTAATTACTGAACAAGCCTATCTTCGAGCGTGGACGCTGCCAACACTATCACAGAGGTCTACGGGGTGTCCCGACACGTATTCGATTAAACCGCAGCATCATTCCATATATCGATCTTCAGCAAATGTTTTGATGATCGTGCAATTGTAAGAAATTTGGAGAAATGTGATGATGAATAAATAAAAGGTATGAGAAGATCATTTACCTCGATATCGCATTATATCGTTACATGAATATGTTAACAAGAACGATTAGACACTCGAGTTACATGAAGAATGTCGTTTTATTTTCGAAAACGATCGACATACAAAACGCGAGAAGCAAAGGTTACGATTGTAAAGGATATTTCGATTTGTTCCGACGTCGAGGCAAGTGTTCCGCCGATGGGTACTCTCCCACGTTTCCGAGACACCCTGTGAGCCCCGTGGAACATAGGATACGCGTCGTAACACACAAGCCCGTACACACGCGTACGGATCGCGTAGCGAGGGCCCTCGCTCACGTAATAACGTTACCGTGAAATAAGACCGGCCGTGCACCCAGCTGCGAAGCTCGCATAAACTCGGCCGATTGGATCCTAAATCGGCACGGTCGCTTGTCTTAAGGCGGGAATGCCAACACACACACCCCCTGAATCAGCCCCGCGATGATCACATCGCGTATTTATGCGGTGCGCGTAAATTTGGTCGAGCGCGACGGAGCGGCGGATACGGCTTCCCGGAATTTCTGGCCGGTGACTGCCGGGTCTGCTTGTATCGTGGCTGAATACGAGAAAGCGGAGGTAAAGGCGAGAGGAAGAGGGAGAGAGAGAGAGAACGAGATAGCAGGCGAGATTAATTTGTTAATGCATTCCCGAAGGCCGCTCTCGTGTATACGGGCGCAGCGTAACGTCTCTGCGTTAGTAAGTCACCGGCGTAGCCGGGAAGGTGGATGGGATACTTCTTGGTGCTGTGTGGTAGAAGACCCCCGATAGAGTCGTCTCAATTACGATACTGTGACGATTTACGGTAAAAGACTTTTGTCTCTCGACACGGGACGGTTGTAGCGCACCGAACGTGACAGTCGCCGTGATTGTACCCCGCTTTAATAGTGTATGTTTATCGCGAAAGTATTGTACGAGAGGTGGGTAAAAGGAATACGTGGCGACATTCGTAATACATCATACTGATATTATAAATTTTAAACATTTCAAGATATAAGTTTTTAAAAGAGAAACATGAGGATTAAATGATGTTTGATCCAATGAAACGTTATCAAGAGAATTATGCCTCGAATTTTTAAGTTACAGGGCAGAATGAATTATTTGAGTATATTTACACGTGCGTCTTATAACTCGCACTTTAGGGATTCGCAATGTATCAATTTTAATCGGAAGAAACGCCACGCCGACTAAAATTAATTTTTTTGCATCGAATTATTTTCGTAATAAATATTAATCTTTTGTATCGAATTACTTTCGTAATTTATATGTAGCTTTTACATATTACAAGGTATCACGCGTTCATCCATGCAAAGTAATCTCGTGTTAGGCAAGGATATTGATGGACGAAGCGGCAGCGGCTGTGCCCGCGCGAGGAGGCGTGCTGGCAGGTAGATATACCTGTCGAAAGAAGACGCGCGCCCTTTATCGCGCGGGGCACGACGTGCTCTCACGAGCCACAAATTCCTCTTTGAGCGGTCCAGATCTCCGATCCTCGCCGCTCCTCTTAAAACGCATGCGAGACCAACTCTATTAAAACGGATGAGATATCGTTTTTACTCTTTGACCTTACATAACTTCGTACGGGGCTCTCCTCTCTCGTATCTCTCCTGTAGTGCATACATTTACTGGAAATTATGCCCGATGTAGCGCGCGCGCGTCAACGTATGAACAAATTATTTACTCCCGATAATGTAAGTGTGCATAAGGGTCAAAGAGAGACGCAGGCACTATAAATTTAAAGTCGATATCCCGGAGATATTAAGACTACATGCATAACTGTTATCTGTACAAGTTCGCTGATATTTATCAAACGTGTTTCATCAATCTTAAAAATTTATAATACTATTATAACAATGTATTATGTGTGTCACCTCGTAACAATAAGAATTGCGTTGAAAGCCAAATAAAATTATGTTGTGTTCCTTTATTAATTATATCATGTTCTGTATTCAATATGTACAGGTAACACTCACGAATTTTTGTACGAGCTTTTTGTTGAGCTATATCACGCGTTCTCGCCCGGCAATTCCGCGCCGAGTAATTCGTCTCTGTGAAAGGGATGTGGGGATTTTCGAGGCGCCGAGCCGAGTGGGCGAAAGACATCAACACGAAATTGAATCTATCAAAACGAAAGGGATATGGCGCCGAGAGCGTCGCTCTCGAAGGCACCACCTTTTTGTCTACCTCTCCGCGGCAGCGCGTTGCGGGGGTAGACCAGAGTGGGCCCGTAGAAGGGCCGGAGAGCGCCGCTGACGGGCCATCAGATAAGGCCCCGTGTTTGTCTAACCTCTCACCTCCCACCGGGGTCCGCGGCGTGCCCCGAAGAACGGCCCCGAAGAAGTGGGTGCTGCTCATCTCCGGCCACGTGACGGACAGGTTCACCGCGTCTTCTCTTTCCCCGTGATCGTTTAAAAGCTTTCGAGTACGGCGACCTCTCCTCTACGCGATGACTCCACCATCATGAATCACGGTTCGCGTTAATAGCTTCGAGGAACTCTACCCCGCTTCTGATCTCGTTGGATCATCATCGCGCGTACCCGTCGACCCTGTTGACGTCTTCCTCTCTCTCTCCGTGTCGATCGCTTTCAGAGGGTAAGTAAACGTACATGCGAATGAGCGATGTTGCAAATCGCGGAACAGGAAGCGTCATTATTATTTATATTGCGCCGATAATGAGCGGATTCACAGATAAGTTTACGCCACGATTACGAAAGTACCAACATAATTGGAGGTTTATTATGGAAATGATTAGCCGGTTTCCCATGTAGACTTCTATAAATTATCTGGCTATACGCGCGCGTGCTAATGCATCCCGCACGAGGATCAAAGGCTCGTAATACTCTCGCTGCGATATATTCGCCAACGCTCATCAAAGACAGTGGGAAGCAGTCATCGCGGAGCTCCCCGCTGCAACCCTCTCGCCGCGATAGTAATTCACTCGCGGTTGATTCTTCTTCTTCCCCGGGCATAACTTACGGTCACGGCCGCGGCGTGTATCGGTGTTGCCGGCGTAGGTACACCACGTATCGAGGACCTTCCGTCACGACGGAGTGCCGCGCTAATGAAAATTCCGGTAAAGCATACACGCATACGTAGCGAGGGCCTCCACGTGGAATGCGGTCCAATTAGGGAAGGGTTGGTTGCAACCCGGTTGGACGGTCTTCCCGGAATTAGAGGTGAATAAGTAGGTGGGGAGGCAGCGGGGAAAGGCAGAGAATTGGTTTATTATGTCGAAGGTGGAGAGATACGATTCTCTTACTAATTTCGTCATTCCGTTTCTCCCGCGAGCGCCGTTTTTTGCATACACGCGCGAGCTTTCACGCGCGAGCTTTCACGCGCGAGCACATCATCCTCACGCATCCAAGAGGACCCTCCCTCTCCCTCTCCTCCCCGGCGCCGCTCGTTCGCATCACGCGGGCCATCCACCTTTCTCCCACGAAAGTCACCTTTTAACGTGGTAACAAATCAATTCGATGGTGATTAATGCACGCTTCGTGCCGTTCCCTAATTACGCGAGAGTTATTACTCGATTGACTATCACTCGCTGGCGCGGCGCGTAGATACATCTGAGGCGCGTCGCTTGCTAACGGGACGATTCCACGAGGATTCCTCTGTAGTATCAAAAGTTTCCTCGTCTCGTATACGTTGAACGTTGCGGGCGAAGGATCGCCGACTTCGTTCGGTTTGAGATCAAAATCGGCCCGTTCGCACGACTCCTCACCGTAAAAGTCACACCGCGCGCGTTCACCGACTTTGTGGAAGCTGATGATGAGGAAGCGGGACTAGCGCGGAGCGTTCTCCAATCACCGTGACGAATTGACGTTACTCCTAATTTCCCATGACGCGTGCACGATGGAGCGAGCTTGAAACGAAGTTGAAAGAATTTCCCGACTATCCAATCCCGTAAAATTATATACAACTTCAATCCACTCGGATATGTATTAGTATTAGATACAAGTATGTACATAGTTTTATCAGTTGGCTATAATTACGTTAAATTAAAAAAGATATAAACTTTTAATATTAAAATTCGTAAAACTGATTCTACGCCTTATCCGCCGATGCAGATCGAACTGTTTCTTCGAAAACATTATTGCAGCGGACAAAGGATTGATATTATTTTATGTTATGATACTTTAGATTTAAAACGTGTCTATAACCTCGCGCGAGCTAACTCTCGAGAGACGCCACGAACGTTTTAGCGGTAAGAGGTACGGGCATAAAGAAGAGCATTATGCCCGGCACATAATGCCGCCACGTAACTGGCCGATCGAGGGGATCGCGCCGATCGATGCTCGATCGTCTGATCGTGGTAGTGATGCCCGATGGTAGGATCGCCGCGCGAGACCTTTTAAAAGCTCGGAACGGCCGAGCGGGCTAATTGTGTGATATTGTGCACTGACAATGCTCTAATGAAGCATTGTCCAATGCTCGACTACGATCGGTGTCGTTCGTCGGTCTTTTTTTTTGGATTGGCGCGCGAGAAGAACGGACGCGTTCCGAGGAGCCGCCACAAAGAGTCGCGCGATACCTTCACCGTCATGTCGCTCCGCGGACGTGCCATGATTCCTGCGGAGGTTAAAGATCGCTTACATGCCTGTATTCTAACGAATCGGTATCGTGGTTGACGGGTGCACTTTTACGTACGCGAACGTTGAATTCCTCTTTCGACAATGCGTTCGGTGAAGTTAGATAACGATTGAGGAAGGAAGAATAAAGATGTAACATATATTACGTTGTAATGCATTACATTGTCTTTTCACGCAGATAAGATCTTCGATTTTCCTTGATTTGATTACCGAATGTTTTGCCTTTGTGTCTGCTCTCTAAAGGTTTGTTCGCGTCGCCATGCCCCAACATGCTTCTACTCACTCCAATGCACTCTAATAGGTTGGTGTCACCGGAGTGACCGGAATCAACGTATTGAAGTGCATTGGAGTGAATAGGAGCATGTTGGGGCATGTGACGCCAACAAACCTTAAATGTTGCTAGTAAGCTTTGAATCAGATAACCGTAGGCATTTCTATTTTAATACACGAAATTCCCAAGACTAACGGCGCTTGATGTCTTCTCCCACTATTAATTGTTCGCAGGGGAGATATTTGTTTCTAGGATTAAGACGTGAATTAGCGTAGCTCGATTAATCGATTGATGCGTATCGCGGGCGAAGTGCCGCTGTGTTGCGCGAAAGTGGCAGGCGGAAAATTGCAGGGGAGAACGAATAGCTTCTCACAGTAGCCGTCCGTGAGGAAACGAAGCGGCGGCGATAGAGAGGAGAACGGGAGAGAGCGATGGGGCCGCATCTTCCCCCGGAAGGGATCGTTCCGAGGGGCATCTCGCAGGGGGTTTCGTTTTCATTAGTCGGCGAGCGCTCGCATGATCGGGATGCGAACGCCGCGGCCCACGGGCCATCCACCTTCATCACTCGCGGTAAAAGTCGTAACTCGATTATGCGTCTAACTAGCAATTCCAATACTATTAAGAGTCCGAGACGTAAGGGCGCCGGTCGCGCGAGAAACCACCGCGCGCGGCCGCGGATGTTTCGTCCGGCCGCGAAAAGCGCGGCGGCCGCGTGAGACTCGCCGCGGACAATACATGATCCGCCGCCGCGTTCTCGCGTACCTACGCATAATTTAGGTGGAATCGTGTGGATTGAATGCACGCGGCGAACGCAACGCCGGCTCGCGTTTCGCCGTTTCTACTCTTTCTCTCCCTCATCGCGCATCCCCGTTTCCCCCGTTCCCACTATCCTCGTCGACGACGATAATGCCGCCGCGGGTTGTTTTGTTTCCACGGTGCAACGGTGCCGCGGTTACGTATTATCGATTATCGACGCGCCCAATGATCGATCCCGCGAGCGACGTGAATCCAGGGCTTCGCGAAACGCGTCGATTCCGAAAGGGGTATTTTATCGCGTATTATTGCGTGACGAGAGACCACACTTTCGCACGAGTGGCAAGAATGCGCCGAGTTTCTTTTCATTAGTAAATATCGCTAGTTTGTACCCCTACGGCGGATTACATCCGAGTCACGATTTCTTTCGCTACGAGGAAGGGAAAGTCTTCATGCAAGGTGGGGGAGATACTTGGATGGTTTTCAATGACAGAAAAATCAGTAGACATTATATTTGTCAAAATGTTTTACAAAATTTATCTAACCCTTAAATTAGACTTAAACCAATACATTCTCATTATGCGATATAGAATTTGTTAAAAGATAAATGTATACATGCAATCGAGGCGTAGGTTCCACTTACATTTTTTAAGTAAGATTAATTATAGGTATCGCTTTATGCGGGTGCGTGTAAAATTATATGAGTTTATATCTGCTTATATAGCTTTCACTTATTATTTAGAAGAGAATAATTATATATAAAATAATCTATTTTTCTATCATAATTTAATGTCATTAATTTAATCAATTTGTCTAAATTTAAAAATGAATACATTTTATGATTTAACTACAACTGTATCTAAAGCTTAAAAAGTACCTTAAAGAGTACCTTAATTTTTGTTATAACACACCTTTTTCAGAATTGCATTTTACATTTTCTAAAAATATGTATCTGCCATTTAAAGGCAAAGGAAACTTTGTTTGCATTTTCAATTGTAGAAAATTTACTGTTAACAAGATACATGTAATCGCACAGAATTATAGGTGATTGTTTACAACAGGTGTCTAATTGCCCGCCGCACACCACTGCGGGGAAGGATTTAATCCTTCGCCCACGGATCTACGTAGCGACCCTCGGGCATTCGGTGCGGCCGTAAAAAGGGCCGAGAAAGCGGCGCGGTATCACGCCGTCGAAAGAAACAACAACGGCGCGTTTATCACGCGCAACTAATAGAAAATTATCTCTCTAATTTAAATCCCGCGGCCAATGTGCCGCGATGCATCGCGCGCGCATCCTTTACGAGCGTTCCGTTTGGCCGTTCCCCGCTGTCCCCCAATCCGCCATCCACCCTCCGCGTCGGTTAACGGGCACGGATATATCCGCCTAGAAATAAAATCGGCGATAGTATCTCCGCTGAATGAACTCTCCCACGCCTATGCCTATTCGCGCTCATCCTCCACCCGCTCGGGCGTGCGTGTGCTCGGCCCGTCCGCTCGCTCCATGGCCCGTACACCTCTCGCGCGCGTACACACACACGCACGCGCGCATACGCACACGTGTATGCAGACGGTGCACGTAGACGTAGAGGAACACGCGCGCGTCCGTATGCGTCCGTGTACGGCGCTGCGTGCGTTCACGGGCACGAAGATCTAGGTTCCAAGAGGTCCAGGGGTCCATCGGGGTCCGACCCGTCGACCCCGGCACGTATTCGCCACACCCGCACACCGATGCTTAGGGGCCGCGCTCGCAGATGCTTAGGTGGGGTCCCAGGCCTATACCCGGCAGGTCTTCGTCTTCGTCCTCCTCCTTCTCCTCCTCTTCCTCCTCGTTCTTCTTCTCACCAGCTCTCTTCGCCCTCCGTCCTCTTGCGCTCCCTCTCGTCCCCTTTACGCCTTTCTTTCCCTTTTCCTCCTTCTCCCTGTTCCTCCGGTTCTTATTCTACGTTCTCCTTCTCTTCCTCCTCCTCCTTCTCTTCTTCTTCCTCTTTTCTGCCTTCTCTTCTTCGGCGCGGCGCGCATACATGTACATCCGCGGAATTAATAGCCGGTCGCCGCGAAAAAATCGCGGTAATGTGATTACGACGCTGTCTTTCGCTCGTTCGTGCTTACTCGACCCGCCTTGACTCGACTTCCACGTACGTGGCCTTACCTATTCCTTCTATTCGAGACGGAGCTCTCTTCCTGTAACTGGCTGGCTGGTTGGCCTACCCCTTCCTCGGGGTATCCCTCCACGAGAAATTTCTGCTCATCGTTTTGATATTCATCGATCGAGGAAAATGATCGCGGAAAATAACGAAGCGCTCGTTCCGCGTGATTCAATCGTCAAACGATTGTCCTGAGAATACGCGTGAATTTTGCGAGTTACTCGAATCGCACGTTTATATTCATAATGCGTAGATAAATGCAACAACTAATTAGCTCCTCATATCGAAAATAATATTTAGTTACCAAATATTAACAATATAGTTCTTGATTGGCATATTACATTATATTTATATATTAATAAGATATCTCCATTAAAAATATTTCTTTTATATGCTATAAGAGTAAAATCTATAGTTTGTAAATTTAACAATTATTTGTAAACGTAATTAGCAAAGTTAAAAAATAATTAAGACAGTTTTTATATTTTTTTTTTTTTGTTGAAAATAATATTATCTGTATCTTTTTTACAAGTAGATACAGTCGTACAATGGCCAGACATTTGATCATTCAAGAGATATCTATTAATAGATTTGTATAGGTATTTGATTAATTATTTATTAATATAATTACTTTTGTTTGCCAAGCCGTGGTGTAAACGAACTGTACTTTCTCAACGTCAATGTAGCCGATGAGCTTGGACGTACCAGCCGCCAAAGCCCCGATAAGCAAACACATTTTGCAAGAAGGTATCAGGCGGCGTGCGCATGCACGAATTTAAAACGGTCGTTAAACGATGGATTTTAAAGGATCGTTACTCGTGGCGTCCTAAAAGCGCCCTAAACTACCGGACGCGCTCGGCTCGGAGAGCCGGGCAAAATCTATAAATCCCGGCAAGTATAACGATCCCCGATGCTGCCGACGCTATAAAAATCCCCCTTTAACGTCGACCTCGCTCGTGGTAGGCAGAGCTTATGGTTTTGCTCGTTACACGCGCAATGCCGCATTACAGTTTTATATAAATCTGCTGGCCCGCGACCGTTTTGTCGAACGTACCCGGGGGACCGACCGGCCGACGATTCCGTGGAATTTGCGAGAATATAAATTTCGGACGGCAATCACCTACGTGGACCAGGCTACGACGCAGTCCGACGCTGGACCAGAGGGACGGCGGGCGGGAAGATGCGTCCTTCCCTCGACTGTCTTATAAAGCCGCCTCGGCCGCTTCGTTCTTTTGGGTGACTCCGGGTCAGGTCACGTATGCAAATGAGACGACTCTTCGCTGAGGTGACTCGAAAATCTCAGGAGCATGCAGAACTTCGACCTCAAAAGCAGATTTAATTCGGGGAAGATACCCCGGTCGGGACGAATACCTGTTCTAAATGAATAAACCGAGAGAGAATTGCCTTTTTATTTAGAATTATGATGATACAATGTATTTTAGTTATATTAAGATCCGGCATAATAATTTTTGTTAATATTTTACTGGTGTTTGAATAGTTCGTTTACTAGTTTTGTAGCTGACATAAGTAGAACAATTATTAAGCAATTTTATAACTGATTAATTTTATGGCAATAATTTTAAATAATTTACTAAAGTACTTTATATTACGGTTTATAATATGACTCGATTAATAACACATCATCCAGTTTGTAAGCCACATTATAAATTATTTCCACAGTTGACATAACATTACCGCGATATAATTACAGCCAAGTGAAAGTTATAATAAATCACATTTCGAGAAAAATTAAAAGGCAAAGGTAATTAGTCAAAATGAGTGCCGAGGTAAGGTAAAAAAATTGCGCAAGCCCTGCTTTCATTGAATTTTAATGCAAAAGCGTGCAGTGTGCCGGTGATTCAATGTCCCGCGGCGAATTGCATTCCCTCCCTCTTCCTTCGTGGTCCTGGCGAAGGTGGAAGCTGCGGAAGGGAAAAAGAACGATGGGGGAGGGGGCGAGGGCGCGCGTACCAGCACGGCGAGTTTAATAAAGTGCACTAACCGCCGCGTATTAAGAAGATTTAGGTGGGTGAGAGCAGCGGGCGCACTGGTATAAATACCAGAATAATAGCGAGGTTATACGGCGTTTCCCTCCGCCTCCCGATCGGTTGGGCCACCCCTTCCTTCTGCGGTACCAAACGTATAGGGTAGCGCTGAGGCCCCGCCATGGGTGGGCCATGCGGTGTGCCCCGCACACACGTCGGTCTCGTTGTGTAAAATATCATCGCAAACCGCACCCCGATAAATTTCGCGATATTGCCCGTGAAACCACTCACCATTGGAAATGAGGATGCAAATGGCCACTACTGGGCCCCCCTTGATGCATGTTTTCGTATATACCCTCTCGAATCGTCATAGTGTAACATCCATTGCAAAATGCTTGACATCTTTTCTTTATAGTATTTTTATGTTACCCGCCATTTTCAACTTTAACGTTCAGACGATTCTGTATAATTATTGTAATTTTTTTCTTGTGTTTTTAGAGCAGTATATGTTTATTATATACGGTTTTAGAAATATGCGATTTATAGTATACATCTGAGCAGGTGTCAGATAGAATAATCTTATTAAGATGATATATAACACATATCTTAATGGCAAAGTTTTAGGTTTAGATTACGTTATGCGGCGACGTTAATATTTTTTTAATCGCATTGAACGAGCTATTAAGTAATTTTTACCTAGTTCTAATCGTATTTTCACGTATAAAATTATAGGTTTATGACACCACGTGTGAGATAAGAGTATACTTATTTAAAGCATCTCGACACCGGAGATATTATTTATGCTGCTAATTACTTATATTACTAAATTGACCTAATAAAATACAGTGAATTATGCATCAATAAATTACACGGTATCGCGCGTAGAACCGGTCGTGCGACGTAACGACGTCCGATATAGCGACACGACATTTATCGAGGCTTACAAGCAAGCACGATGTACAATATCGGGGGCGTTACAACAACGTTGTGTTTTGTAATTATTATTCGAGCCCCCATAAACAATGTTAGGAATTACCTGGACGCAAAAAGCCGACTGTTAGCCACGAACATCGTGCGCGAGCGATTATCGTCGGGAAACGGGTTACACGATCGCATCGCGCGATATCCGTCGTCGGTATGATAATATTACGCTCTACGGGGCTATTGTCAGATTATCCCAGAAAAAGCACGGAATACCTTCCACGCGGCGATACTTTCGTCGAGCGTCCCGAAAGCTCGTTCGCTCGACGAAAAACGGAACCGCGTCGCTGTGACACGATCGCATTAGCGCTCACGTATGTAACCACGTCGCAACACGGCGGTCGTGTATAGCCGTAATCTATGTATGTACCCGCGAGACCATAAAACCGGGCCGTAAGAACGCAAACGGGCCCGGCCTGTGAAAGAGAGAAAGAGTCGAGAGAGGGAGAGAGAGAAAGAAAGAGCGCCGTGTTCCGGCCACGTCAAGTCCGTCCGCCCGGAGACGTAATCTTATTAAACGGCTATTAGCCGCTCGCCGAGGCTTATCAACGTTTAGACATCTGGCAGACACGGGAAGACATTCTCTTACTTCTCTACACGCCTACACGGTCGCGCCTCGCGTTCGTGAGACGCGCGTGCTCCCCTTCGCGGCAACGTAACGAGGAATCGCGGGGCGCGCGTAGAGGAAATGGAGACACGACACGGCCGATCCTCTCTGTTTCCTCTGCCCTCCCCTCCCGTATCCACCGCGGAACCCTTCGAAACTTTCGACTCGTCGAAACGTTACTCTCGATACGAAGCGGAAGTCACGTATAAGCGCGCTCGCACGCGCGCGCGGCTCGATTCAGCTGTGTATCTTTCTGCCCGGCTCCGACGTCTCCTCGCCGGCCGCAGTTTCTCTCTCCGCCTGGTTTAACGGATCTACAATCTCGCAGAGAGCCGTCATCCCAGGTGCACCGCGGGCCGGCACCGCGCCGCGATGATGGGCATCCCGGACAGGGTAGGTGGATGCAACAACTCAACCGAGTTATGCGCATCGCCCGAGTGAAAATTTTGATCGGCCCTCAGCTAGACGACGTCGGCCGGCTCTACACTGTTTGCTCGTTGACGTTCGACCGTTAGCCCGTAACAACCGTTACTTATTGTCGAGAATGCCCGTGAATTTCGCACGGATTGCCAGGGTTCAAATGTTGCGGAAGTAATTTCAAATGTATCGCTGTACGTAGCTTATTCTGGGAGCTTGATATCATTTCGTACTTTGTTTCTCACAGATCGGTGAACGTTACTTTATTTCATAGATCGGTAACCGGCGAGAGAGAAGGAGACAGAGAATTTCACGTGAGTTAATCACATCGGAGGTATATCTGTGCATGACGTAACGTTAGAAGAGATGATCATTCCCGCGGCCATGATACTAAATCAATTCGTCTGTTCATCTGTATTCATCCGCACTTCCTGCCTTTCGAAGAATTCTATTTGACTCTCTTCCTGACTCTTTTCCGCCTCTCACGGCCGTTAGCTGGAGTTGAAAAAGATTCACCCACATCGGTCACTCGGCCGATCCGGCCGACGACATTCGACAGCGGGGGGCCGCAATGTTTCCCGTCAGTACGTCAGTCATTTCGATCGTAACACCGACCGCGGGCACCAAGCATCAGCGCGAAGGACGGATGGTTGCGGAGGAAGGGAAGGGGGGTGCAGGCAGGACGACCCTACAGGAATTCGGCCGACGCGCGTCTCACCATGTACAACGATCGAGTTCATGACTTTTTGGTCTCACGATTGGCGATGCGTGGAGCGTATTCCGAGCTCTTGGCTTGTACGAGCGGGATCGGTCGAGAGACGTTTCTGGGTGTAGCCTAGCTTAACGAGAGGAGAGAACCCACTTTCCGATCGGTTAGTACGATCGCACGAATCTTATCGCTATTTTATTTTTTCGGACGATTGAACGTGCGATCATGATAGAGTATAAAGTGAAAAGTATAGAGTGTAGAGTGAAATAAGGAAAAATTTCGCAGAAAAAATAATCGTATTAACAAAAACAATTGTATTATAGGTCTGTTTCTTATAACTGAACCAATATGAAGACCCGGGAGGAAAAACAAGGAATGTCAGTTTTATACTTTTGAGTAAAATGAATTTTAAAGTTTGTTATTTCCCCTATACCTGAATGTTCTACTGTTTGTTCACTGATTAATACTGTTTGTAATCCAAGATGTACATTGTAGTATCATTGGTGTTTGTAGTATCTCTTAAACGCTACCAAATGACGCGCCCGCGCGACCATATCTCATTTTTAATAAAACTGACATTCCTTGTTTTTTCCCCCAGGTCTTCATATACACTCTCTGTATATTTAAAGCGAAATAGATATATGTTTGAAATTTGGCGAAAGCGAAGAGGGAAGTTTTAGTGCAGTCCAGTGCAGCAATAAAAAACAAACTTATTAGGTCTCATATAACAAACCTATTAGATTGATAAGACGATATTGAAGCAAACATACAGCACTGATATAATCTACTGTTTTTAACCAATTTTGCGGAAATATTACAATTTTTCTTCTGCAAAAATTTAAGTAGAAGATAGAAGTCTTTCAAACTTGATAAATTTTCAAAAAATCTTTATTAATCTGAAACTGTGATTAACTTTATATATATATTTAAGACTTAATGTATTTCAATTTAATCTTCGCAAGCAAACAAAAACGGCGAAAATCGACGATGTCGGCCCAAAGCGCGCGATCGGTGAGGCTTGGATCTCGCGCGATCTCGATGCGGAGGCTCTCGGGCGCGTACGACGAGGGCGCGCGCTATCTGGACCAGAATCTCGATCGAATTGGCTGCAGAGGTTCGCACGCTTCGCGACAACAGGGGAGAAGAGCCGAGCCTCGCGCGAGAACGGGACAGAAGCGGCGAGGCGAGGCGAGGCGGCGGACAAGAGCGCTGTATCGGAACAAGCGCGGCCGACACCTTCTTGCTCTTGTTTGCTACCGACTGCGTGTAATTTCTTAGCAAAGGCGTTAATGAGGGGCTTGGCTCGGCACGGTAGATCACCGGACAGCCGGAGCCGGCGGGGCTGAAGTCGCTGCGCGGCCCGGTCGTTCTCGCAAGTTGACTCCTCTCTGCGTCTCTCTCTCTCTCTCTTGCCGCGAGATTCCCACCTCGTTCTTTCTCGCTCGGTCCACCCAGCCGTCTCTCACCCCGTCTCTGCGTCTTTCCTACTTCTTGTCTTCGTCCTTTATGTGCTTTTTCCCTGCCTCCACGGCGGACGGAGGTGGTGTGTTCACGAGCTGTGCGCCTCGAGGTAGCGCTACCGTGTACCTGAATTCCGATCTACGCTCAGATACCGGGCTCAAGCTGGCTGAGGAAGTATCTAGATGCCGGGGTATCCAGGATACTGTTCCTTCGCGGTAAGCCACGGTACCGAGGCACGTTTCCAAAGAGGAGAGGACACGAGCTCACGGGCGTCTCTCATCGGCTTCCGCTTTCTCCGCTTTACGAGAAATTAATTTATGAAAGTAATTTCTTTTTCATGTTTTATTTATTTATTAATGTATGTAATCTTTATTGGAGAGTTCCTGATTTATGTACTTAACTGTTGATTGTAGACAGTCACTTGAGAAGGGCCTAAATCCCAAACCGAAACGTTGTAAATTTATTATATTAATAAATTGTGGCCAGTTGGGTCGATCTAAACTAAACAATTCCGTTAAATTAATTTATATAAAATTTGAAATAACATTAAGATTATTGTTATTGCTATGTAAATGTTATATAGCAAATACTACACCAGCATTCATTACATTGCTATTATTATCCATTGCAATGTGTGATGTGTATATGTGTATATTTCTTTTATCCCTTATCTCAATATATTTCTTTTACATAATAAAACGATAGTAAGCATGTAAGATTAACTGCAGAAGAGTTGTTGACCATATTGCAAGAGGGATGCTACAATGTACCCAGCGAATATTTTCGTATTTGCAAAAAACTGATTTCTACCGCTCTTCTTTTAATCCGAAAGTTAAGACTTGGTGGAATTAAGCGCTTGCCACGGTTGAAAGGCAAAGTATAAAGGGATATCGTCGGCTGAAGGAGAAAGAATATCGCGCGGATGGTGAATCGAGAAGGACGGGCGATGGACAGACGGGAGAAAGAACAAGATAAGGAAGGCAGAGCGAAAGAGGGCGACAGAGAAGTAGTGACTGGGGGAAAAAAGAGAGGCGGAGAATCCGTGAACCTCTTAAGCACGATGCCCGGGGAGTTTATTAATGCAATGTCGCGACGCTTGACCTTCTCCCCTGTTTATTTTATTTTTAATTTATTCCTCCCACCAGGGGCATTATAAAAGCTGGAGAATAGCCGCACTCGTTCGGGGGTCTTCGCTCTGTCGCGCTCTTCGTTCTGCGCGCGGCAACCGCGGCGATTACGTCGATTTATTAATAACCCGGTTTTCATTGGCATTCGGTCGCCATGCAAAAATTGCGTTTACTGCCCCGTGGGGGCCCGACCTTTGACCTTGCCGCGCGACCCCGTATCGTTCGTGTAGGTGGCACGACCAGTTTTTCGCCCGTTCTGAACATTCGTTTTCGTGCGTCGCGAATATCCGCTTCTCTCTCCGTTCTCCGCTCCCATCTTTCTCAATATGTTTGTCCTCGCAGGCGCCCAGCTGCCGCTATTGCTGCTGCTATTGCCGCTGCTATTGCCACCGCTGTCATCGTTTCTGCCATTGCGTCGTTGGGATTGAAAAGACTGCGTGGTATAGCCGCACTCGGGAACGAAAGATTAGGAATTTGCTCATAAATCAGCTGAAGAAATGGTCCACCATTTATCGTCGGAGAAGACACGAGATGTACGAAAAGAAAAAGGGTAAGAGACGAGAAAGAACTTCAATAATGCCACATTTCACTTATACGACACTAGCCGTTGTGCACATCGATTCTCGCAAAAGCTATAGTGGTCGGACAAGTAAACGGTGCGATTTTGCGATGTAAATTTTTAAAATCGGAAACAGCGACTGCCCCGACTAGAATTTGTTGTCAGGTTTACCTCATATGTTATAAGGACCTAGCTTGGTTGATGTAAGGTAATCCTGAATAAGGTAAACCTAAGAAAATCCTCATCAGGTTTGATTATGGATCACCTTTTTAGGGTTAAAATAATGTGGAACACATTAGGACCTTTTTACGTTATCCCGATATTCCAAAGTACAAATTTTTTTTTAGGTTTACATTACTAGTATCTACTAAGGACCTTATTCCTTCATCCTTATATTTTTTAAATATCATATCAGTAAGGTTTCTCACATCTGGTCCAAATTCGGACCATATGTAGTTTACCTTATGTGTTATGTTATTTTACAATGGATTATAATTAATTTGTAAAATTATAGATAGAGACATACATTGTCGATATAATGATATTTACTGCCGAGAATTGTATAACTATAGGTTTTTTGAGTTTCATTAATTAATTTTATGATGTTTAATATCCTAATTAGAGTAAACTTGCTTAAATTGAGTACCTGCGTCTACACAATACAATTCAACTAGTTTAAGAGTATGATTTATAAGCAAGTTTACCCTAATATTTTTTGCTAATATCCCATTGAACTCGATCCAGTACTCAATAAAGATTTAATATTTCAACCCGATATAAACCTGATAGGGATATCCGGATGAGGACCCGACTACTGTGCTGCGTTACATGATTGATCAGGTCCTGATGAACTTATCTTAACAGGACCTGATAACGAAATAAGGTCAACCTGACTAGGACAACTGGATAAATTTCTAGTCGGGCCATCAGCGTCAAAAAAAGATATTCGCCTACTTAATTAGGAGCAATGAGAATTTTCGATATTACCGGCGATAGAATGAGTACATGAATCAATAATCTGGGCGGAAATCACAATACAGTTCCAGGAGATCCAATGGCAGATACTTATCTGAGTAAGCTCGAGGGTTGCGCGGCACGCAAGGGGTAAGCCCGGCACTCTTGTCCGCCCCTTCCCTCTTATAATCCAATCTCTCTTCGATCGTTTTAATTATCTCTTCCTCATCGGAACGCTATATTTCCCTGCTATTTTTTCCACCTGCCGGTCGATCTTAAATAACTGGCGCGTACCGGCGCGAAGCGTACCGTGGCGGAAGGCGATTTAGAATAAATCAATAGTGGTATGCGATCTTGAAGTCACAATGGACGACCGGGGTCTATAAGGAATCGGCGGAGTGGCCGCGCAGTAATTTTCCCACGTGTCCGCGGCTTATCTCTCTCTTCTCGGCAGCGGGGTCCGGCGATCCCTCGATGTCCTGTTCACCCGGGAGCATCGTTTAACCGATGTCGCTCAAGCGCGCTGCGCCGCGCGGCATTATAGTGGCGCATAGCTACGCTGCTATGCGAGCGGCGCATCTACGCGCGTCTCTATGCGCATCGCTGCTCGCAATCAACATACCTGCTCGGAGTTCGCGAAAAATCGTCGCGGAGTCTGATGGGATTTATCTCGCGAGTCGCGCGACATTCCCCCCCAAAGCCGTCCTCGGAAGCCATTATGTTGTCGTGCGGTCTCTAAACCTCTCTCTACATTATGCATACATAAAACTGTATAAGTGACGTGAATTCCGCTTAGTTCGAGTTACAATTAACTTTTTGACCCGCCAGAAACGAAAATTTATTTTCTCTCGAACCTGTTTATCCTCAAATCACGAATCCCATCTTGCTTGAATGAAAAAGAAATCCGATCAAGCGTGAGATTAAATGAATGTGTGCGCAAGAGCGTTGTTCGGAATAAGAGAATAAGAGAGGTGAACAAAGTGTTCATCATTTTCGTTACTCGCGTAATCCTGTTGCGCCCTGCCACCCTCGACGTCACTCCCTATGCATCTCCGCCGTTTGGCGTGCCGATCCGAGACGGACAAAACTTAAACCGCGACCGTGAGAGGCAGGCCGCTCATAAAGCACACGGTATAAATCAGGAGGCCCTCCTTTCTTATAGAAGTAACCATCTCCCTCCAATCTCCCCGGCTCTCCTCGCTTTCCTCTTATCCCTTCGCGATTCGATACCACTCGTCCACTTGGCTGACTTTAACCGTAACCTCGGAAGGCACCGCGGCGGGTAATTACGTCAAGGGGTTCGCCGATCTCTCGTGGAATTTAAGTAAAACGCTGCATCGGCCATTAAGCGCGTCGATTGTTCGCCTAATGGTCATTACCGGCGTTCGGTTATTTGCTTTGCCTTCGACCCGAGCAACAACGGGCGCGGCCCCGACGTACGGCCGTGCCGTTCGCGATTAATCGCGCGTATTGGTATGCCTAGCTATTAATAATAATTAGCGGTCGAGAAATTGCTAATTAGGTTAGACGGGAGTAATGACTCGCCGCCGGTACCGCGCGTTCGTCGTATTAATGTTAGTGAGATAATTGCACGCTCATCGCCGCCAAGCGAGCGGCGGCGGTCACCGAGACGCAGCGGCGCAGCGCGGCGCGGCGTGCGACCGGCGGCCGAACATTAAAAAGTATATTTCATTGCGTATCCCTCCTCCTCCTCCTCCTTGTCCCCTCGCTTTTTTGCCGCCCGTCTCATCCACGTAGTATTACGGACACGTTCGAGTAAGCGCAACTCTGAAGCGAGTTAACGCCGGGCATATGCGACGCGTGACTAGCGGCGAATGAGGCGAGTTACGCGCGACCAAAGCGCAACGCTCCGTGAAAGCACTGTCTCCGCTGTACACAATTGCTCGCTCGTAGGAGTCCATTACTCGATACCTTCGAAATTCAATTCCCCGCTACACGGGTTTATATTCCATAGGGAACGGTATCTTAAATAAGGAATTACGACGAGAAAGTATATAGTTTCTTATTTCTATTTCCGTAACAAGACAACGTATCACATTTCGTATAAAATACATCATTTCGTACATAATATTTTGTAAGATTGTATTGCGAAAGAGAGAGATGAAAGCGTACACGAAGACTTTAGAGCAAAGATGGAATAAATTTATGATTTTTATACGGAAAGAATGGCTTTGCTGAAGTATCTAAAAATTCTGCTACAGATCTGAAAATAATTATACTGAATCATCTATATCATCAATAATTATGTAGGACATTCAAGCACGCTCTCAGAGAAAAAAGTCGTATCAGCAACTAGAAATTTGTGGACAAATAGCGCTTCAACTATGTGGTATAAAGTTGCAGTAACAACAACAAATAAGTTATATGAACTAAGAAAACATAGTAATATTAACCATTTATAGTAAATCGTTGGATAAACTACATATTTGTCTAAATATTTGTCTAAACTGGAAAAATGTTGTTGTCAGAATATCTTACTTGTATGAAGTTTATATAACTGTGTAATTATAGTTGAGTCGCTATTTCACTATCAATTAATAGTTCACAAATGTAGTTAGCGTGACTATATTTTTATAGTATTCAGTACTACTTTAGTTCCTATTACTTCGTAAAACTAGTTGCAACTACTTAAATTTCAGAGTTGCCAAATTATAGTTGCCAGAACTATTTCGTTTTCTCTCAGTGCGATGATAATGCTGCAAAAAGTTTTGGCATTCTAGCAACCAGCTTGAGTGTCCAATATATCTTGATGGTCCAACATAATTATTTTCAAATCTGTGTCTAACTAAATTTTAGATACTTCAGTATAAAACTGTTCTTTTTGTGTAAACACTACACGGAAAAAACGATAAGGTTGCCACAACCACAATAATAGTAATATTTGGTATAGCCACGTCCTGTGGTTGTGACAACCACATTGATGTGAAGGCAACTATATGCATTTGGTACAGCAAACATAGTGAATGTTGAGACAAACATATATAGATGCACTACACAAAACAATGTGAATGTGACAACCACAGGACGTGGCTGTACCAAATATTACTATTATTGTGGTTGTGGCAACCTTATCGTTTTTTCGGTGTAGTTTAGAGACACGATATAACTTCTCACTTTCTGTTTTTTTCAGACGAGTTTGGGGGTATGGTATATTTGATGGAGATGGAAAGTGGAAGATGGAAAGTGGAGTATGAATGTCTTCCCCAAAAATACCATCCACGGTTGGTTGTGTTGAGTAGGATGGTGACTCCACTATGTGTGCCAACGTCTGGCCCCGACGTTTGGCCATTAGATGTTCTTGCTGAATTTGTTTATATGTTGTTATCCGTGCGACCAAGTACTATCGCGAGAAAGCGCGCTCGCGCGCTCGCAGCAACAAACGTGGTGCCGGGCTGCCGCTTTATAGGGGCATACACGGTCCCCACACGAAATTTTTCAATTATTATTTAAAGTCATTTGAAAACAGAAGAACCTCATGAGATTGATCTGTTGTACTTAATGTTGCGTAATCCGCTATAAAGTGTAGTCCTCATAGATATTCGCGACGTTAATCCCAATATTGTCCCGTAACAAAGTTTCGTAACGTTGATCGGTACTCCGCCCAATAGCATCATTATTGAGACGTCAATTAATCAGCGAGCAATCAATCAAACGTGATTACAGCATCCGCACGACATCCCGTGCCACGTAACCCGACGACGTTACGGGGAAAGGCGCGTCTGAAGCGGCGAACGCGACGTCCCTTCCGGCGCGGCGGGAGGGACTCGCGTTCACTCGCTCGTGGACGAAGCGAAATCGCGCGTATCGTCTAACCCCGCGACCCACGCCTCGCGACAATGTTTCAACCGACGCTTTCACCGAGGCTAACCAATTTCTAACGATCGTCCGATCGCGTAATTTTCAGAGCAGGAGGCACGATCCACGTGCAGGAGGCGCGTGTGCCGCGGCTGGCTGATGTTCGCCGATAGAAAGTGTCACGAGAGCGCTTGATTATGACGCATTATTGCGAAAAGAGATATCAGGGGGATGTAAAATTGACGTCGAAATTGCTTGATAAAACTTGAACGACGCTTGTTTACAGTTACGTCTCGGTAGATTTGCCGTAGCGACGATATATCTTCATTAATGAGTAAACGAATCAATTCCTGGGTGAGTAGATTGGATCAATAAATTTCTAAATTCACGTATAATTTTTGTGGCATCTAGACTCTCATTAATTGTACTCCACGTTGAAACTTCTCGGAAATGAAGGTTGCACGAAAGTCGGGTGAGGAGTAGCGTCCGAGCGGCATCTAATACTTAAATAGACATTAAGCCACAATCCGCGAGCTGCTGAAACCCGCGGATTCAACGCGGGAAGACGTAACAACCGCTACTTAGCACGCGTTAACGCGTCTATCACTCGCGTTATTACTCGCGATATCATAATAACATTTCTACGGAGGATTCGCTCGGCGTTCGAGGCGCGAGAGCCTTCTCCTCATGCGGAAGGGAACTACGCCGTCGGGGTTTATCGGCGGCGGCGCATCTTTCGAATCTGCTGCGCGAGAGATAATAGGATAGCCGTCCCAGTCGTGCCGCTTCATCGCGTCGGCGCGATGGTAGCGCGAGACCGTGTACGGCGATTTCCGCGAGAAACACGCGCGCTTATAGTTTAGGCTGACCATCATGCGCGCGCGGCGATATGGATGCACCTACATTAGCGGCAGGCGAGGTACGGGTGGCTGGCGGGTGATCCGCGGTTAGACTTTCACCCGCACTCGGCGCGACCTCACGCATACGCGAGCGGATCCTCTCTCGTGGCCGAACGTCGTCTTACGGATGGCGACGAGGACGACGCGGTTGAAAAAGAAAGAAACTGCGGGAGGTGGAAAAGAAGTTATACGGACGAAGCGGGGGAGAGGGAGAAGAAGAATGAAAAGAGGAGCAGGAGGATGGAGAACAGGGCGAAGAGGAACCGCGCCTGTAGACAACGTCGGCAAACGAGGGAGAAATGAGAGGTGGCATAGAGGCGGAGGTGGAGATGGAGAAGGAGAACAAACCGGCACCTGTACCCTTATAACGTATAGCCTTCTCCCCCCCCCTCTTTCTCCTTCTCTCTCCGTTTCTTTCTCCTTCTTTTCTCCTCTCGGGTCCGAATGTACGTACCCTCGTATATACGTATCCGCGGGTGTCGGACTATACGTGGGCTGTCTGTTTGATGGTGAGTAGGTGCAGGGCCGTCGTACGACACGAGTCCGCGATCCGTTCGCGGCGCGTTCGCTGCATCTACGCCGCTGGAAGTTATCCGTCAGCGATCCGAGATTTCGCGCGAGGATATACGCGCGCGCCACTGCCGAAGGAGAACGTTCTCGCCGCGGCTCGCTATTTGTCTTCCGCGAGACCCGATACCTTCGGCTACCTCAACGCCTGCATCCGCGGGAAGAAAGAGAGAGCACAAGATACAATAAAATGCGAAAACAGAAGATGAAGACTCGGAAATTATAAATGCAATAGTAATCTCTCGGGAAGAAAACGCGAGGGTGCGGATTGTTTATTTGATTCTTTGCGTGAATCGCGATCGTATGGATCGTATTTCCCATCACATTACATTTATCGATATTGTCTCGTTTGTTAACGTTTGACAATGAAACGTCCAAGACCAAGTCTTTCCTCATTGCGATATTGCGATCCGAACGGTTTATGATCGGCGGAAAAGATTTCCCAACGATACAAATAACACGTTTCGACGAAGGCAACTGAAACGAACAATGTTTAGCACCGGTAGGCGGACTTATACGGCCCTGAGACCGCATACGCGACTTAACGTAGAAGCGTCTGTCTCTATATGTAGAGTGTAGGCGGCACTCCTAGCAGGTGCTCATTAGATTACAGGGACGATGTTCGAGATGTTAGCCACCTTTTACTCACTGCTCGAGAGGCTTCCACGCGAGATTGGGATCTCCGTGCGGTTCTTTCCACGACGTCGTTCGGGCCTTTCCCCACCTTCAACCCTTCCCCTCCGTTATACCCATGTCCATCCTCCTCCACCCATCGTCCTCGTGTTCGTCGATGTTACTGATTTTTACGGGAGCCTGAAATCCGTATGGCGCGCACTTACGAGTCTCGTTCAGCTGCTTTTCATTGTCTTCCACCGATCGACTTGGATCTATTTTTTCTTATTTTCAACAACAGGTAGTGGGTTCTTAACAAAATCTTTATTTAGGGCCAATTTCACCATTTTCACCAACCACGATTAACTCAACCGGCCGGTTATTCCATTGGAATTGACCAATCGCATTTGTTAATTTTGCTTAACGACAAATGCGATTGGTCAATTCCAATGGAATAACCGGCCGGTTAAGTTAACCGTGGTTGGTGAAATTGACCCTTAATATTGTCGTCTCAGAATTATTTATCTTGCATTATGATTGCCGCGCTCAATAAATCATAATAAATTTAATAAATTTTAGAATTGTCATCAATATTTCTATTGTTCTTATATACCTGCTGCTTGTTTAGGTATCTTTGATACCGGCGGATTATTGTTCAAACTATTGTTCAAACTTATTGTTTATTTATTCTCGAAAATCAACATTCTCAAATCTTTTTTTGAAGAACGACGGATTCGCATTAGGATCGGCATCACACGGGCAGGTAGTTCGTTTATCGCAGCAGGAAGTCGGCATACAAATGATAATCTGAAGTCCGGTCGTAGTCCACGCACTATGTTAGAGAGCCCGCGTGCGCGAGCGCACGTATTTATGCGCGACCAACGCGTGTAACTTGCGCCCGCCGCGACCAGGGCGCCGGGTCCTGGGAGTTGAATTTGTCGCTCCATATCTCGTCCCGGAATTTATGAAAGCCGGCCTCGCCATAATTTACGCGGCCGTGCTTGAGCGTCGTAAATAACGGACGGTACAAAGCGAAGGTGCAAGAGGTGGCCGATGGTGGAACGGAATTCGGGGCTGGCGGTCCATTGGATTGATAACGTTGCCTCCGTTGCTCTTTGTACGAATTCGCCTTGCGTTTATAAAATCTCTCGCACTCTCTCGCACTCTCTCGCATTTTCCAAATACAGATCTGCTATAATTCCCGCATACATTCCATCACATGCGCAATTAGCAATTTATTTTCCATAAAAGTTCATTTTTTAATGATACTTGTCAACTGCGTGAAGAATTAAGTACAATTAATTTGAGATATGCTCGTGTGTCAGAGAGAAATAGGAAATGTGTTGAAGACAGGAAATGAATTTCGAGATTTTTCGCCGGCTACTTTCGCGAGATCTCAAAGCTCGTTGCTCCTTTCGTCGTATACGTTGGATGCACGAGTTCGAATTACCGTACAGAATCTAATTACTGTCTAATTAGGACGATCGTGTATCGTCAAAGCGATTGCATCGAACATCGAGTTAAGGACCGGTGTATACCGCGTGGCGATGAGCCATATTTTCCTTCCGCGAGCGACTTTCGATACAACGGTGAAAATGATTAGCTGCGGAGCAGGGCAGCCGTCCAGCCGGTCGTACATTAATTACAGTTGCACCGAGTGCGAAATATACCGTAATCTCCATTCGCGATATTATCGCGCGACTCGTCGAATCTCGTCGCAAAGTCGCTCATTCGGGCGGATTAAACGCGCCGGCCTTCGATCCAGTACGCGATTACGTGACAGAGGCGAAAACTTGGATTACAAATACACCTGCATTCTTGACACGGAAGTCGGGCCGCCGGGTCCCCGTTACTCGATCGCATTAGCATAATCGGACGGCCGATGTAGCACGTCCCCGCGAAATGTCTCGTGTCTCGATGCCACACGGCGGGTCGACAATGTGCCGACCGCAATTACGGCCGCGGGATGGAATTATGCGTCTGCAAACACGCGTGACAGGCCCCTAGCTCGGCCTGAGGATGCCCTCGGTTGCTCGTAGAACGAACAAACGGAGAGTGGAAGGATGAGGGAGGTGGAAATAGGGAGAAACGCGTTCTCGCGCGAGTCGCCGCGAGGAGGACGCGGGAGGAGATCCGGTAAACTGGCGGCCGCGCCGCTTAATGACGATGTTAATTAATATATTTGAAGCGTCGGCGACGTGGCTCGAGACGGTACGAGACCGACCGCTCGTCCCGATTAGCATAAGCAAATCCGCCGAGGCGACTCCGTGCGCGCTGCTAGAAGTGTTAATTCCTCGCTAGGCCGCACAGCGGCCCAGCAGTTCCTGATGTGAATAGGACACCAGGAGAGAGAGATTGACGAGAGAGACACCGTAGTAGGACGGCGGTACAAGTCGCGAACAGCGAAGAAGAAAGAGGAACTGCGAGAAGCTACATAGGAGAAGACGTATAGGATGAAAGCTATAGGTTTGTGATGAGTGGAGGTAAAGCGAAGAGAGAGGATGAGTGGTCCATAACATATTCATAAATTGCCGAATATTTAGAATAAGTTAAAATAGGGTAGAAGGGTAGGACGCTAGATAAACATCTTTTAAAGAACCGCAAACGTATCTGCACGGAGAAAGAGATCTTAGCGATGCTAAAACTAAGTACATTAAAAAAAGGAGCATACGTAGAACGAAAAAAAATGAATACCAATAACAAAGCGGAGGAGGAATAGGTGGAAAGGCGAGAAGCGGCGGCGAGAGGAGGTAGGAGATATCGGTGTCATCGTCAAGCGCGAAACGACGCGTGTGTCCAGCGCGCGGCGGAGCGTCCTCTTAATGCGAGCCGAGTGCTCGGCAAACAGAGTCGCATTAGTGCGCACCCGATCCATTAATGAAATCAAAACGGACCTGAGAGAGCAGCGTTCCTTTCGCTCGATTGCGTCATTACAGTCGGTCGGCCGGTCGATCGGTTGGTTGGTCGGTCGGTCCAGCATGATGGATCAACCGTGGGATCATCGCGCGGATCCACCCGCCGCCGTCGGCCGATTATGTCACACCATTATTTCACCTTTATGTTTCTACGCTATGTATGCGTTCGTCCGTATATTTCGTCAGAGTTTAGTCGCGCGCGCGAATGGGTTTGTCATTAATGCGCGTAATAACAGCCACGAGCGACAGTCGAGAGATATTTTTGATATAAATTATACGTTGGAAAGGATATCGCCGGCCGTTCGTTAGCCATAAATTATCGTCCTGCGAGAGCAGGAATTTGTTTCGTCCCTGCAGCTTCCCGTTCTGTTTCGACCGAAATCTCGACGTGCGATCGACTTTCGGGCAAAGCGATAAATTATCAACCAATACGTGATAATAAGTGTTATGTAATTCCATAACTTATAAAATAAAGATTGCTAGAAGATTGGAAATCTAAAAGATTTCTTCTCTTTCATAAAAAGAGACTGACTTTAAATTAGGGAAAAAATATGTAGTGTACACTACATGTATGCAGAACATCATCGATCTCAATTCCTTTTTATTGCTAATTTTGATCTCAGCGATGTTTACGATGTTGCGGAAACGTAAAGATACGGAATCGAAGGAAACCGCTCGGTCTCTAGTTATTCATCCTCTGGCTCGTCGGGACTAATAATTCCGGAAGTCGCGATACGGCGAGAGTCGCGAGCGAAACCTAAAAGGCGCTCCTCCGATCGGCTCGCCGATCGTCGCAAATCGTCGCAAATCTCCCCAGGAATAGAGGCCGAGGGCCACGCATCCAGCAGCATCGACGGCATGGCACGTACCGATACATATACGGCCGTGGCGACCGGTGAATAATACCGGCCGCCCGATTTGTACGCTATTAGCACGAATGGATCTCCGATCGCGCCGGCGTAATTCTCTATCGAACGACCGTTAGTCCGTGAAAATCGCTCGTAAAGACCGGTGCCAGACTCGTAAGCGTACACGTCGGAGTCCTTTATTGCTCCATTCTTCCAGCCGCGCCGGTCTACTAACGACGACGCGCGGCGACGACCTATTCGTATCGGATGCGACTCGCATAAATCCCCTTATCTCGCTTTAATACAACCCGCACTTGGCTTTCGATTTTCCCGGTCACAGTAAAAATAGAATCGCAGCTTCAGTGTCTTGTGTCGCGTGATCTCTCCTCTGCGCCGGCCGTTTCGTATCTCCTCGCAAGCGGATTTCCTAAAAATTGCGATATATTCCGCAATTTAAATCTGCTTATGCTGTTTAACGGCCACATTTAGATGCGTTAATTTCGTACTCTGTTAGCTTTCTCTCTCTCTCTTCATCGGTAGTCTCTCGTATGAAATTTTAATGCGAGCAGCTGCGCAGAACTTTCGACGGCGCGCTAAAATCCGAGCTCTCGATTCGCAAGTACCTCGTAACTTTTGCGGAATGGACGCTTAATTGTTGTAATTTCCGACTCGCACGACGGCCGCTGGTGTATACAAGGACGTTCTTAATTGCTCTATTCTTCGCGCAGCGTTCGAGATACTAACTGCCGCGACTTATTCCTATCTGCCGCGAGTTATGTGAGGGGCGAATATTGTTGCCCCCATATTTCTGCGGATACCACGCGTTCTCTCCTCGGGTTTTCTAGTCGTAGGACTCGGCACGCTGATAAAGAAACCGTACTATCGTTATGGTAACGACGCGTACACGCGCGTACTCGGTAATGAAATACTTTTTAGACATCCCACCGCATAACGAGCTTCTGTATGCGACTTCTGCGCTGCAAGGGCTTTCCAGACACAATCGCGAGAAATCTGCAGGTGGAAGTACGCGTGACTGTGCAACAACAGTCGACGGACAAAGCAATCGCTTAATGCCCTCCGGGAATATTTAAATCGGAATTTGCGTTACGCGTACCTGAATTAAGTTTTTGCATTATTGTCATTTCAATGAAGATGCATTATGAATGTAAAAAGCTACGCGGGATGCGATAATCAATGTGTACTTCCAAAGGAGGTCGTGTTAAAGCTTGAAGATAGGTTGGACACGCGTTTTATATTTACATAAAATGTGATTATATAAAATGTTTTCTCCTCTCTCCCTTTCTTTATCGATTATCACATCAAAACGTAACAATGATTGTTTAGATTTCAAAATATCGATATATTTAAAGATCCCCGATCTATGTTACACTAAGGCCGGTATTCATAGTCGGTTCTTATATTTAAGATCGTCTTAAGTACAATCTTAAGATGTCTTAAACCAATCACTGAGCCGTATCAGCGTCTTAAGACGTTACTTAAGACGGTCTTAAAATAAGAACTGACTATGAATACCGGCCTAATATTCAATCCACGATCTACGGCCGGACAATTTATCGCTAACCAGCCGTTTCGTAAAAGGCGGAAGGAAATCGCGGGATCGGTCGTGATCGTGCGGGCGCTGCGCAAAATCGACGGGTCTCTCCGTGTACTTTCCAAACGCACTGTACGTAAGTATCCGAGTGCAAGGTGCACGGTATTCTCAACAGTTTCCACCGTGCGCTATACATAATGGAGGTTAGCCGCAGGATGGTAAATCACAAGACGCCATGCGGGCGTAGTTATATCGTGCGTGCGTGATGGAAGATTAGTACGGCATTGTGCGAGCACCGTGGAGGCACGCGATGATTTATCGCATACGAAAACGCGTAGGGTGACTCTCTCACCGATGATCGCTACCTTCGCGCGGACGTTCCGAAACGGAAAGTCGTCTCGCCGAGGCACGCCGTCACGTGTCATTCTGGAGAACGCCGTAAAGTCGATTTTATACCGGTCTCCGAACGGCGACGTTGAACGGCGTCGACTAATCGGCGTGTATTGCAAATTTCACGCGCTGGTATCCGAAGACCTCAAGTACATCCGCACGAAAGTTGAAATGGAGAAACATTTCATATATCGAATATTTAAATAATCGTTAAAACCTTCGAATTGCATTCGAAATCTCGAGGAGACAAGCGGTATCGTAATGACGACGAATATTTTTCATCTAAAGGCGACAATTCAAATCACTGCGAAGAAATTACAAGAATGTTGTAGAACAATAGAGAAAGTGCGCTGGTCTGTGATTATACACGGAAAGAATAATTTTGCTGAAGTATCTAAAAATAGTCAGATCTGAAAGTAATTTGGTTGGACTATCAAAATAATTATACAGGACGCTCTCAAACTGGTTACTAAAATATCAAAATTTTTGACAGCATTATCATCATGCTTGAGAGAGCGTTCTACATAACTATTTTGATGGTCCAACAAAATTATTTTCAGATCTATATCTGGCTAACTTTTTAGATACTTCAGCAAAACCGTTCTTTCCGTGTACCCTCGCAAGCGCGACCAGTTCGATACGCGACGAGGAAACATTGTGATGAGGATAAAGGCACTTAAAATTCGGGACGGACCCGAACGCCTGGAGAACAACAAGCGCGCGTGAGAGGATATAGCTGCCTCGGAGACCGCCGTACGAGTACGAGACAAAACCGCACTACTGTAAATGGTAGCAGCCTGCAATCATCATATTTCTTGATGATGGCCGGCCTCGACCGGATACATAGGAACGTGCATGCGCGGGGACCGAAGATAGTCGGGTCCCTTCAAGAGAACCACGAGGCCGAACCGCAAAACCGTTCTGTTCCTTATTGCTCGACCTCCGCCGGTCGCGCGCTTCTCTTCTCCACCCTGCAGCACTAACGTACCGGTCGCGGCTAGGCAGAGCGATTGAGACCACAGAGCACTTAAGACCTCCGTACGTGGAACGCTCGCCCGACGACGTTCAACCTGATTTCTCCATTGACCCCTCGGCGATGGGCATTTGAACTGAATTATTCGGTAGAGAGCAACTTCGCGGTAACACGGAGAGCAACTTCAGTCGACGTAGCTAATCGACCGAGCTTTTGCATCCTCCGCAAAAACGAAGTATATAGAATAGTAACAGATCTACGCGTAAAATGAAATTAAGAAGATGCGAGAAAATGTGAGAAAAATCAGAAGATTCCATACATAACATTTATTTATAATTCGCGACAATAAGAAAGATATAAATCAGTAAGGCAAAAGAAAGCCTAGTCAACGCAGTTAATGATGCGTAAATTATTGTCTATTAATACAAAAATTAATATATACGTAAGTGGCGCAAACGTTTCGACTCTAGTTTGAGTCCTTTTCTCAGTGCGCCTATCAAATTAAAATTTGAACGAAGAAATAACTTGAATTACGAGACCGAAATCCATAATAGGTACTCTTCCATTTATGTAGTCGTGAAAAGTGCAGTCAAATTATACAATAGAAGTCATCATTAAAGAGTGGATATCGAATAGTATGGTTATGAGCTTCATGTTGACAGTAAATATTTAGCCTTAAGTTTTTCATTTAAAAAAGATATATATCTTTATTACATATTTCTGTAATTATATTTTAGGATACACTTTTTGTACAGCTACAATTTTTTATTTCATATTCCAGAAATGCATGATCTTTTATCTCTCTCTCTCTCCCCTTCAGTTTATACTTAGAGTTATTACGATATTACAATTAGGTGTCTCTGCATATCCAGCATGGTAGTTCCGCGATCCGGATGAATGATTGCAGAGCAAGGCGGTGAGAGCGAGAGCTCGGTGCACTTAAGCTGATTAACTAATTACAGCGACATATGAGAGGATCTCGGGGAAACGGTGATGGAAAAGGGGAACGCGACGAGCGGGGAGGAAACGCGAATTTGCCGGATAAGAAATTGGAAAGCGTCATAATAGGATATTTGATGTTCTTCATTGCGACAAGGATGTGGTCGTGTATATCAAGCAGTACGTGGGCACGCACGCCGCGCACAGACAGTGTTATACGGAAAGACGACTCGCTCCGCGGCTAACAACATACCCATGTTCCTATATGCTACACCGTGTACCGCGCGTGATTACGTAACTACTACTATCACTGTTACCGCCGCTGTAATTATGACTCTAATTACGGTAACTCCGATAATTATATCTTGATACATTCGAACATGCAATGCTATGTGATGACTGGATCAAGCGCCGCTCTATCTCGACCTGTTCTGTCTTTCTATGCATTTAGAACGAGACGATACGAAAATCATAGAATGCGATATACTGAGAGACTATCTTGGAGAGAATGTTTTATAAGAAGAACTTATAATTATTATAGAACTTATAATTTATTATACATACAAGAATATATTTTTCTCTTTGATTAATTTTTGAAAAGATATCTTGATGTTAAAATCTTTTGATCAATTTTGTCAATGTTTTTTTGTTATCTTAGTTTGTTAGCAATGTCTCGTGACGCTTCTCGATCAATCCTTCATTGAGAACAAAAACAGAGAGGGAGACGGGTGCATATCGGTTCGAAAGTCGTGGGTTCCAAGGTCAGCGCATGGAATTCTCCCGAGCGATGTATAACTGCGTGCGGAATTCGTGCTATAAATCAGATGCCGGGAAACGAAAGAAATGCGGTGCACCGTCGTAGTAGTCCCCGGTGGCCCGTGTAGTATTTCGCTGGTTGCAATGCTGGTAGTATTTTGTGAGAGTTTCGGAGTCCAGCATGCTGCGCGCTGTGAGGGAAGTCGCAGAGTGTCGTTGTAAAATGTAATGCCGGGAATCGGGCGGTCGGGGCCATCCCATGGCAACAAATTGCATTGTTTGGTCGTTGGTGTTAGTATCGTTCGGCGAGTTTATTTAATGGCGCAGTCGCGACACCGATGACCGCCATACACTTCGATTTTGAAAACGTAGAACTTGCCCTTGACGTGTTAAATGAACCTGTAAGGTTTTTTGTATAGGCCATAGTGAATAAAAAAAAAATAGACGAATGGAGAAGAATAAAAATGAAAACGAAAGCGTAAGAGATAGAGGAAAAGTCGATCGCTATCTTGATCTCCCTTGGTGACCAAAGCTTGACTGGAGGCACAACGAAGGCGCGCGGTGACGAAATAAAGGGCACGATTTACGAGGTAAGGCGACTGCGCGGTATAAAGAAGCGGCCGGTCTTTAATCAGGGCAAAGCAGAGTGCTCAGTTAAGCGCGGTTCAAGCGGCAGAAGGAGAGAAAGAGGGATTGAACGGAGAGAACGAGGAGGATGGAAACGGGAGGGGAACGGAGGAGCCACCGAGCCCATGCGTCATTGGATTAAGATTGTAACCAAATTATTCATCCGGTAGGCGTCCCGCGTAAGATACCAACACGAGCAGAAGTCAGGTACGCGTAAAGGCGTTGCTTTGCAACGAGCGATAACACTGGCTGATATATGGGGACCACACAAAGCGCGTAACGGGACCTTAAATCGGAATTAATAGCGCCCTTTGCGAGACCCCGCGGGACCTTCGTAGGGATCTCGTTTTTACTCGTTCGAGCGTATCTCGTAAATCGGTAATAACAAGAAATAATTGGTAAAAAAATTGGGTAAACGGCGTGTATCTCGCATGACAAATGTAAGAACCGCGAGAATTTACTATATTGGTTGCTTCTAATGTAAACATATTTATGGATAAGATATATTACTGGAAATATTTAAAAAAATAATTTGTTATACTCATAAATCACGAGCGTGTGATTTTAAGTTATAGCTAGAAACAAAAATTGGAGAAGAAAAATAAAGTTAAATTCAACTGAAACGAGAATGAATTATATTAGCATTTCTCGACTCTACGATTCAATTCTCTGAAATTGAAAGCTATTTATTTAGTATAATTTTATATGCAGATTACAAATTGTAAAAAACATAGCTCGGTTAGGATTTTGGATGCGTAAAGTTTGCTCGTGACGAAACGAACAATGGCGCGGATTGTAGAAGCAGCTTTTCCAAGAACGGTATTGGCAAATCAGAATCTTCCCGGTCTTGTCACGCGTACCAGTCGGTCGGTCCCTTTACCGTCGCCCTTTCCCGTTCGTCCGAGAAGTCAAACAATGCGACGTGCGGATTCTGCCTTATTTACTCCCGCTTGGTGGAAGGGTCCTCGACATGCAAAGCACGCCTTGTCATTTGCTCCCATCTGGACCGGATTGGCTTACGCTGCACTGCGTTCGAGAAAACGTTGACTCAAAGAACTAATCCCACGAGACGCGGTGTTGACTTCTTTTCTCTGCTTTCAATTTGTATTTCTCCGTTTGTATTTTTTTATTCCGATAAAGCATGACTAATATTAATCTTTTGCATTATACTTTAAAAGCCTCAATTGGGTCTAATATTATAATAGATTGTGAGAGGATGGCCGAAATAATAATAATAATAAGGGGGTTTTTACTTATTTATCAGGAAACACACAACTTAAGACTGATTCCAAAGAACAGAAAAACTCAACGGTTCTTTATTGTCGAACCTCTCAGAGAACTCTTTAGAATACAACGTTGTTCTCGCACCTAGAGTTCCTATAAGGAGAGTTGTGTCAATGTATGTTTCGAATGCTGATTGGTTTCACCATTTTTAGTCAATTTCCAATTTTCTTTAATATGATTGGTTTATACCCTTAGATCTCTCCAGGAGGAACCAAAGGCAAGAACCAATCATATTAAAGCTGCTTTTTCTGCATTGCAACTAAAAATGGCGACTTCCGGGTAATTGGCACAACTCTCCTTATAGGAACTCTATCGCGCCAGTACCGCCGCGCGCTCTCTAAACTAAAAAAGAAACTAACTATATCTATTTTCCAAAACGACCACCCGCTGCGCTATATCTCGCTTCCTTATCATCGCGCCTCTACATATACGCCTCTACATACGCGCCTCTTACAAGATAGATTAATTATTAACTCGTTCTCTATTGCTAAACTGCATTTAATTAAATTTCCAGATAAATGTCAAAAATCTTAAACACTTCTACAAATTATTATTCTTGTCAGTCGTACGAATTGGACATTGTAAAAATCAAGCAGGACGGTGTTGCGTACATTCGCTGTATTGAGATTTCATTACTTTTTCCTGGATTGCATCACAGACGGAGGATCGTTGTCCTGTCGTCAGCTATTTATTGCGTCTTTGACTTTTACATCGCGTTCGCGCGCGGTCTCGCCATTTAGACGATCGATACGCGTTGTGGCGATTCTCAGTTTACACGAAAGTTTTGCGCGCAATAGTGAAACAACGCCGCGAGCCCTCGAAACACAGTGTGCCGCCGTTTAAACCTACGTAGAATCGTTCAGGCCTGAAATTGCGCCATTCGCGAGTGCGACGCCGTTCTCACCTCGCGCGACGCGCGTTGCGCGACGAACGTGCGAAGTAGCCAGGAGAGAAATCACACAGAGAGGCGGCCGTTTCCGTTATAATACACCTCTTCTTCTCGGCGTAGAAACTTTCTCGGGTAGTGCAAACACTATTATCGGCATTATACGATAAGTCGAATTGCGGGTCACGATCCCCGCGCGCCGTGCTTAATGTTCGCGCGCGATTTTTTGAGAAAGTCATCGCGCCGGGAACGTCGATCCGCCGACTGAGTGACAACAGGTGCTCCCGGATTTACGCTTGCCGGCGATTAGCATTTTACTCACGTAAAATTTATCTCCCAGTCATTCGCATAATACAGTTAATCCCTTACAGCGGCCTCGTCGGGGGCCTTTCTCAAGCTCTTTCGCTTCGATACATTGGTGCTAAGTGCCGTTGAAGAAAACATAGACGGCTCTACAGTTAGATACTGAATGACGATCTTTCACGGATAAAATAAATGTGATTAATAAATTAATACCGATCCACCTTTTACGTCTCTTACTTTTGTGCATTTAACAGGAAGATAACGAACGTTATCTTCACTCCGTCGCGACGAGACGGTTTTAATCATTAATGCTACGGCTAATGTAGACTTATATCGATGTTTCGATTTTATAAGATAAGCGAGGCTGTAATGTAGCGTCACTTCGTTACGCGAAAAGGCGAAGGTACTTAACTTCTGTATTACCTACGTGCTTATGTAAGACTCAGCTGCTAAATTTGGCTAAGCCTAAGATTACTAATAGTTGCTGTCAACCGCTGCCAATGATATAAGAATATAAATGATTTAGGTACTTTCAACGAAGATGAATGAGAAACTGGACGTATTAGATTCCGCGAAAGTTCTAGACAACTTGTTAAATCATGATCAGCCGTTGCAATTACTGGAGCGGCCGAAGTATCGTGCTGGCGTAGTATTTATACAAGGATGATGATTTTCTGAAAATGTCAGTTGAATAGACTGATGCGGACCTATAACAGCTAATGAGATAGAATTTATAATTTCATTCTATTCATACATATATCTTCGCAACAAGTATGCACGGGCACCGCAAGAAATTGCGTACGTTCCGTTCAATCCGCGGATTTAAATAATCTCCCGCGGGTCTCTCTCTTTGTGGATGGCCAATCTCGCCGACTCGATCATCCGTCCGTTTTGCACGCCGACGAAAGAAAAAAAACCCACCCCGTATATTCACATCGAGTCCTCGCGATACATCCGACGTCGTTGTTGACAACAGCCGAAGGTGGAACTCCTTTTCTCCCCCCTCGCTCTGCCTCTCTCGCCCTCTCGCTATTCGGAATAGACGACGAAACCACAGCGGGTGCACCGTTATACCTCGTATCGGCCGAACGACGCTTCCGAGTTTGTGCACCAAACCATAGTAGGATTGGTATCGTTAGCCGACCGCAGTAAGTCACCGGTCGTCGGCAAGCCGGAATCGCGATGCTGAATGGGGAAGCGGAGAAGGAAAACGCGATATTTATCGTGCACGTCGGGATTAAAGTCCTCGTGGAATGCTGACTACGGTTAAGTGGATTACGTATCTGCCTCGTGTACGGCGACCAAGTACTCTAGATTTTTATAATCTCGACTAGGGTCATCCGAGCTCTTCTTTTTCCACCGAACGAGTCCTTCCTTTCGAGGATCAGTTAAAATAGGATTACTAAATCCGTATTTTAATTTTTAAACGAAATGTTCTTTTTACCCCGTAATGTCTAATAAACGTAATCTCTTAGGAATAAAAAATAAGCACGTTTACTTGGATATTTTATAGTTGTGAGATAATTCATGTATAGCACAAGTAAACAGATATATAAGCCTATTCGGTCGGGCTGGATCTTTGTGCCTAATGATATTTTTGCGTTAATTTATATACATTTTTCAGCTCAGCAAACTACGCGCTGATTATATGTTAATCTAGAAACGCAGTCTCGAACTAAAATTGGAATAGTAATATCACATAATTAAATTGATAATTAATCGAGAGATTGCTTTACACATCAACGAGTTACTTTGCAAATCGGCAGTTTACTGCGAAACAGTTTCAGGACAAAAACAAAATAACAGAAACGACAGGATAATCTATACCTCGGGACACGGAGCGACAGTGATTGCGCAGGTGCGTCGGCCGCGTCTCTGGGGACGAGGGTGAATAATCGATTAATCGATTGTACATTCGTCGATGCCGAGGAGATAGCCGCGGACAGCTGGACGGAGAGGCAGAGACGTATGTAGCCGAACGGAAGGGAAAGAGAAAGAGGAAAGAGGGAAGAGGAGCAGGCGCATCTCGCGGTATTCGAGCACGTCCTAACAATTAGCCTGAGAACGAACGAGCGAGCTAGCGATTTGTCGCGCGAGATTTATGGCTTCATACATCGAGAGAGGGCCTTCCCTTCTCTCTCCTCCGACCCTTCGTCCACCTTCGCTCTTCTGGAGATCCGCTTCTCCGGTACGGGGAACCTACGCTCCAAGAAGGCGCATCGCCATTCCCGCGTTCGCATGAGCTCCCGCATGTGCACTCCGACGTCGAAAGCACTCTCGCACATCCCGACGAATCCTCACAGCGTGATCAGCCGCGAGATCTGCTGCGCCCCGGCGTACCTACCGAGAAACCCTCCTTTCAACCGTGATCTACCGGAATGCCTGAGAAAGGCGGCCGCGGCTCGCGGTTTCCGGTTCGCCGTCTCGCGAGGAAGCGCCGAGTAAATTTAATCACCACGACCTATCGCGGATGCGGGTCGAAGTGACCTGTAAGCGATATTTTAGACTGCGTAACGTTGTTACTATAGACGGAAAGAACGGTTTTGCTGAAGTATCTAAAAATTTAGCTAGATTCAGATCTGAAAATAATTACGTTGGACCATCAAAATAATTATGTAGAACACTCAAGCATGATGCAATAAGTTCTGACAGTCTAGCTTGAGAGAGTGTTCTACATGATTATTTTGATGGTTCAACATAATTATTTTTAGATCTGTGTTTAGTTAAATTTTTAGATGTACTTCAGCAAAACCGTTCTTTCCATGTATATATGTATCTGCTATGTCGCTTTATATATGGAAAGCAATACAAAAAAGTTTTTCATTTTGTTTGTAATTTTTACATTATAATCTTCATATAATTTAATCCACTTCTTGTTTTGGATTCACTTATATTTCAGATTGTTTCAGAATACAAATTTTGAAGTTAATCCTGCTGATTTTTGTCCAACAACGACGAACTGCTTTTCTTATTTCGTTTCGAACATTTTCGTCCTCTTCGTTTTTTTATTTGTAACAAAAAAGTAATTTTTATAATTTGAAAATTATTGGCGGCTAAGAAACTTGCGAAATGCATAGCCTTTGCGACCACGCCAATCTAATCTGCGTCTCCCCTCACGTCAATACACCCACACATTCCGCAGAAATTATCTTTCCCTTGCGTTACATTATCCTTATTTGCAGCACTCTTAATATTGTATATTGCCGATACTCGCGTGTTTATCTATCCGCGATAGTAGGAGCGAGCGAGAGCGACGAAATCTGCGAGAAAAATCGGCGTCGCGGTGGATTTACGCCGCGGCGGCGCGTGTACGTGGCGAATTCTCTTACGATCTCCGGTTACAGAGATGAACGCGAGATACAGAATGGTGCAGAAACAAGTGTAAAGACCGCCGTAAAACGTAGTAATTATGCGATAGCGCGGTACCTACAACGCTGTATTTTATATCGCCACGCGTGCGGGCGGACAGGCGGATGCGCTCGCGTCAAATCCCTTTCGCAAACGAGCGTTAATTATGCGAAGGTGACACATTTACTTGAAAATCAATGTTACAAAAAAAAGCCAGTGGCATTCATTAAACATCTGGAAATTTATTGGGATATGGTCTTTTTCTCTCTTTTTCTTTCATGGCAACGATCAACCAATCGGAATCGCGTTGGCTTGATTGATCTCGTGGCTGGCGCGGCGACGAGAGGAAAAACCGTAAAAACGCGAGTCGCGCGTTATAGCCGCGCTCGCGCTCGTAGGATATACTCGCGAGGAGGAGGCGCAGGCGATAGCGAGAAAGCAGGAAGGTCGTGGAGTCGAGGGGGAGAGCCTAGCGGTCGAGACCCCGTAGGAATGCAACGGCGGCTCGAATTAATAGATCGAGGGACCCAGGCGAATTTATCCGCTTCGCGGCGGCGAGCTTAAAAGCGGCGCGGGTCCCCTTTGCATCTCGATCTCCGCGGCGCTGCGCGGCGTCCAGAGACGCGGGGGCTCGTACCGCAGGCCCCGCACGCTCACACGCAACGCACCGCAAGGCCCCGCGAAGGAGAGACGGAATTACACGGTGAATATAGGGGAGAGGAAAGGGGGACCAGGGAGAGAACGAGACAGCGCTGACGTTAAAGTCGCGAGCAAACCGGGATATGCGTATACACGGACTGTGTTTCTCCGGAGACAGGAAAGAGCCCGACTTGGTCCACGTCGCACTCTTCTTTATAGAGTCTTGACCTTCCTCTATTGAGGATTGGTACGCCGAGAGGACGCACATGCGACGGTTACGGACGACGAATGGATAACGGGAGATAACGCGCGGATGGATAGATGGATGGTTGGATGGTTGGATGGTTGGATGGATGGATGGATGGATGGCGCGTTGGAAGTTACACCAGAGTCGCGCATCGATCTTCGAATCTCGCCTGTCGATGGGAGAATTAGGAAGTTAGAGAAAATGGATGCATCGATATTCAAAACTAAAGGATAAAATTGATTTTATATCCTTGTTGTACGCATTTTAAAATATACAGAAACATATCTAAAGAGTTTATAATATTGACATATAATTTATTTTTTTTTTTCAATTGGCGAAACATCTTGGAGTTAATTGAGCTCTACACGCTTTATATGAAGATGGCACATTGTATTTTAAAAGACGATTTGGATATTTCCGATATTCCAAAATATGAGATTGTATTTTAACCCTTTGAAGCATGGGACCCCACAATCTCTCACCTTCTTTTTCTTCATTTTTAATTATTTGAACTATGTTTTTGATTTTTTCACCTTTTTTGTACTTTTAAGATCTATAAGATGTTAGCAAACATATCAAAAATGTGAAGAATCAAATTTTGTTAATTGTAACAATGCTATAAATAAACAAATTGTGGAAAATTGCATATTTTTTAGAAAAAATGTATTTTACAGTGATCTATAAGTAATATCGTCATAAAACTTGCATACTTTAGGTTTTTGGAGTCGCTGATTACGAATCTGAGGTCGAAATTCAAAATTCAAAATGGCGGCTCTAAAATGGCAGGCCGGAATTGCGAAAATTTAAGCGATTTGCGTGAAATTGGATCCGTCATTTAAAATTTTTGAATTTCGACATCAGATTCGTAATCAGCAACCCAAAAAACTTATAAGTACATAGGTTGCCTGTAAATTAACAATAAAGAAAAATGTGTGCTTCAAAGGGTTAAACATCTAAAAATGAAAGAGACACTTGAAATGACGGCAACAACTGAGTTGAATCGGCAACGACGATTGAAAAAAATGCGATTTGTTAATTCGATCTGTAAAACGCACGATCGATAACGCCCGTATGAGAATCTTTTTCTCAATTAAGTAACAATGCCCCTGACCGCTGTGCCATCGCAGTGCACCTGCGCATCTGATCGCGGCGCGACGCATGTCCGATAATCGACTGTCGAAGAGTCTTCCGGTGTCGGGTGTCACATTTGCCCACGTCATGGGGATAATCGCGATGCAAGAAAGAAACTGCGTTGACCATAAAGAAACAGGAATATTTTCACACATAAATCTCCAGCATCTGCATCCGTACATTTAATCCACGCTTTTTACTAACTACGCTTGTCGATATATTTATTCATTCGTACAGTATCTCTGCGATCTTCTTTCTATCTATCTCGATCTATGTTTTGCATTGATAATTTTAGATTTTCGCATTTCAAAAGGTTAAGATTTATACACGTATTTGTGGGAGAGATGAAAAATGTAGCGACGCGTTCTCCATTAATCGTCCGACTCGTCGACGAGATCATGGGCAAAACTCGATTCGAGGACCCTCCATATCGTCTGCCCGAGTTCACCGCGAGGCCATTCTGAACGACGAAAGCGACAAGGACGAGCGACGCGTACAAGCGAAGACGTCCGGAACATTAGCTATCGAATCGTTGCCCCGTGTAAGAAATACTTAAACGTCGGCCACTCGGCGGACGGACGCGAGGGAGAAACCGTTGGCCGGGTCGTGGTTTTATCAGAGCGATATGTCAGCGCGTGACAGCGCGGTGTGTAGACATCGGTCACCGGGCGAGCCGCATTTCTCACCTCTTAGAGCTTAGGCAGGCAAAAGAACGTCGCCGACGATGCCGTGTCGAATCGCTCGATTAAATTACACCATTTTTCACGGCCTCATTCCCGCCGTGATCCCGCTGCCAATCCCGACCAACCGCCCACTCCGCGATCCTGTATCGAGACAGCAGCATCCTCCGATAACTACGATTTCCGTTACCTAATCGCCGTGGGGACGTTGCGGTTTCATCCCGTCGGTTATATACGATGACAGTACTTCATTTCTGCGAAATCGAATAGGAGATAAGAGGAAGACTACGACGACGACCGACTGCAGTGTGGATACCATTAGGTGTGTGTCATACTAGATGTATGTATAGTCGTGGAAATAAAAAATAAAATAAAAAACGACACAGAGGGGAGAGATGGGATAATCCGCGGCGAAATCCCAGTCCTGGAAACCGCGAGGTGTATTAATATAAAAGATAACGTCGAGATCGCATACACGCGGCGCGTCGTCCCGGGCGAGTGAGAGGGCGGTTTTCGTACTTTGAACCTAGGCGGTCAATATCTCTTCCGCCTCGATCCCGTTTGAAACACTAGACGGCCCGGCTGCGTAGCATTGAGTAATGCGGTGCGGAGTGGCGGTAATGAGGGGCATTTATATGCAATGAAAATGTCCCTACGTGGACCGTGTTATTCGAGAGTGCGTGGGGAGCGAGGGGCGCGCGATAGCGCCGCGATAGCCGGCTAATATTAATAGCGGCCTTTCATTGTTCTACGATACGCCGGGCCGCGGGAGAAGAAGACTCGGGGCCCTGGCTTCGTTTCGTTGTCTCCCTCCCCTCTGTCCGGTCGGACCCACGAAATCCTCGAGGTAGATCTCGGCTTCGTATTATTAAGACTACGCGACCGGCGACATTATCGTCTACCTGTCGCGGTGAGATTTTTCACGTCCGCTAACAAGCTGCGATTGTCTTACGTGGCGTTTCTATCTTCCTTTTCGATCGTATATGTAAGACTATTCTCAGTTAAGCACAGGCGATGTCATTGTCCATAAAATCAGTTTCTGATGTGCAGGATTGGCAAAATGCCACATTTTTTGGATAAAGTCCATGCTAGTGCTAAAAACCGGTATTTTCCGAAAAAAAACCGGCAAAAATTGGTCTTTTCTATTAAGAACAATAAAATAAATAGAAAACCTTTTTATCGATATTCTAATTCACAGGCGGCCGAGGCCTATAGCTCTAATTTTGTCATGCTAATTTTACATAACTGTCTGGCGAGTTTAGCATCAATTGAGAATGTTTTCCACAATTTTTATCCAAAATAAAATTTGTAATAGATTAGGAATCGATGTAGGAAATAAATTATTAGGTGCGCAACTAAGTTCCCGCTGTTTGTCAATAGATGGCTCCAGCAGTAAGTGCTGGTCGATTTAGACATATTCAAAACGTCATGAACCAAGCTTAGACATATGGTAAACAAACCGCGTTGACACGTTAGTGATTTTGTTTTGGCGTCATATACTTTTAATTGTGTGAAAATGTCTGATTTTGTGCCAAATAATGTGCCAAATGTCTGATTTTGTCCCGCCATTTGCGGGAAGTGTTGATTTTCTTATTTCATTCGAAGAAAACGGCGGCTGAAGCGCATCGAGAGCTCCAAAAAGTTTACGGAGATGCTGCTCTAAGTGAAACAATGTGCCGTGATTGGTTCCGTCGCTTCAAAGACGGTGATTTCGATGTTGACGACCGTCCGCGTGAAGGAAGGCCAAAAACATTCGAAGACGCGGTGTTATTTATTATGAGCTGTTGAAACCGAACGAAACCATTACTGGGGAACGGTATCGACTTCAATTGATGCGACTGAGCCGAGCACTGCGCGAAAAACGGCCACAATACGAGCAGAGGCACGACAAAGTGATTCTACTGCATAACAACGCTACAACGCTCGGCCTCATGTTGCCAAACCCGTTAAAACCTACGTGGAAACGCTCAAATGGGAAGTCCTACCCCACCCGCCATATTCCCCAGATATTGCGCCGTCCGATTATTACTTGTTCCGTTCGATGGCACATGGTCTGGCTGATCAGCAGTTCCGCTCATATGAAGACATCAAAAAATGGCTTGATTCGTGGATAGCCTCAAAAGACGAAGACTTTTATCGTAACGGTATTCGAGCTCTGCCAGAAAGATGGGCAAAAGTTGTAGCTAGTGATGGGCAATACTTTGAATGAGTCATTCATAACCATTTTTTCACAATAAAGTTGCATTTTCATTAAAAAAAACAGCGAGAACTTAGTTGCGCACCTAATAGTTTTTTGTTACGAGATGTTAAATGGTAAACACGAACCAGATCTATATTGGTAACAATTTTTTATTCTGTTACTATTATGTTTCTCTCGTTAAACTACAAATTAATATAAAATTTAATAACATAATTTATACAAAAAGTTTTTGTTTTAAAAATATATTTCATATATTATAATTTGAATTTAAAAAGCCTTTATTATATTTGTTTTGTTTTTCTTTGAACTATAGTAATTAATATGATTTACTAATCAAGGCAAAAATATCTTTTTGCATAAATATATTTTAGTACTAGTCATTCTTCTAGTTTTTGCCAGTTTATTTCATTGAATAAAGTCCGGGACAGTAAAAACCGGAATTTACCATGTAACCGGTTTTTTTTTCCACTGGATTTTTCCGACCAACCCTGCATATATGCCTGTTTCTATATTCTTAAAACATTTCGAGTACCACGTTAATTATCAGATCGTAATATTAATAACGCACCTCTCATTAATCCCCTGCAAGAATGTCCTGAATTCGGTGGAGGGCGCATACAACGAGCGTACAATCTTAGCACGCTCGACGGCCGTGTAATTAGCGAGCACGCGCGGGTGTGCATATAATTCCGCCGTCGGTCGCGCGTCGGATATTCGCGCACCGAAGAGCGATGCTCTTCGCTACGTGGATCACCACCCCCTTTGGACCTCGATCTCTCGTCTCTCGCGCTTCTTTCCTTCCGTCGGCGAGAAGAGTGCGCGCGCGCCCGTGTATACCTTATACCCAACTCCGCTCCATACAAATAACATGAGAAAGAGGGCGGCCGCGCCGCGCGGCGAAGCCGAGGGATTTGGCACGACTCGGTCTCGCCTCTAAATTAGTAATTGCAGCCTCCGTGACGTGGTGGGCGCACGGATAAAAAGCGGCTGTAATGCTCGGCGATACGGGGTCACGAACCGGGCTAAAGTGAATACTTACCCGTTGCTTCCTCGCAGAAACCCGCGCGCACGCTCGCCCGGCTTAGCCGCGCGTCCGCGCCGTGTGCGTGTGCCCGTGTGTACGCCAAGTGTGCGTGTGCCTGTGTGAAGCGAGCCGAAGAGGGGGCGTAATCCGCGGCGACGTGTATTCCCACGTCGTGCTTTCTTCGGTGCGAGCGAGTAGAACGCCTCGTGAATCGAGCGGGCTCGGCCTGCGCTGCGCGCTCTCCGGTAATCCCCGGGCCCTCTGCTTCCGAGGCCCGATCGTCACGATCGATCGATCGATCGATCGATCGATCCGCGCCGATCGCCCGCCCGACCTCGCTCCGCCGCGCCGTACGAGGTCAGCAGGTAGATCGGCCGCGGCTATTATAACGAGACCGGGTGAGAGAACTTCGCGGCTTCGCTCGTCAGGCGTTGGATGTACGTACGTTCGCGTTTCACATAGACGTATCGAAACCCGAAGGCCTGGCCGATCGGCTTGACCCGACCTATCGCGGGGATAATAGCTCTCTATTCTCGGATTTGTATTCATAAATCTTATTCTTTCTCGATGTAACAGCGTTACGCAATAGAAGACTCCGGACCTACCGCGTCACCTTCAGAGATTCTTTAGCGAGTTTAGAGTAGATTTTTTTGAATGAACATTTGTGCTCGCTGCTTGGCGTAATTGTTATTTTGAAAAACATGTCGGATTCTGACGTAACACAAATGTCAACGATCTCCTGTTGCAACACCGTAGAAAATTTGTATATTGTATATTCGTATATTAAGTTACAGCTTGCTCACCCGCGACATTAACAAGTGACGATTCGTGTACTTCACTCCATTAAACATCTTCCCTTTACATTCTCTTCCCGCGGTATCTTAAATGCGTAATTACGTCTCGCAGCGGCGCGAAAAAGTTCTGCCGCGACTCGATCAAGCCGCGCTCTTTGCCCGCGCGCCGAGGTGAATTCGCGTAATAAAAGATTGCAGGGCCCGCGCACGATCGCCATCTCGATTACAATTTATGCCTGAGTTTACATCAAGCTTTAAACCTTAAAAGCGCGCACGTGCACGATGCCGTGCGCGAGTGTCTAGGCACCGAAAGAAGAGTCAAGTGTTAATTAACACCCTGCGCCGCCGCCGAGATCTCCGACGTCGGCCGGCACGAGCGGAATGCGGCACTGTTCCGATGCTTAGCCGAACAGATCTGGAAGTATCATTAACGGGAATGCAAATCTGGACTTAGCCTCGCGGTATGTGCATTACCGCGGACGTCATCGACGATTTTCCAATCCGGTTTTATTGCGACTTTCAACGAAACGTCCGGTCCCCCTCCCCTCGCGCGATCCTCTTCGCGCTAAGTAGCGTCGGACAACGCTAATCGGAACATCATGTAGCGCGAGTAAGAACTTTCTTGGTGCGTCCCCGAGGAAAAAAAAAATCTCCGGCGCAATCGGCCGGAGAGGCCATGAAAGTGCGTGCATCGCGCAAACGATCTGTCGCGCGACATTGCGCGAGTCCTGATTTTTTATTCCTGCGCGACGACACCTTCGGCAGAATTTCACGCCTCCGGCTAAGACCATGATGTAAATTATTGCGGCCGTTATCGACGCGGCATATCTCCATAATCACCCGAGTCTCGGCGCGAATATTATTAATTACTGGAAAATTGTTCATAAATGATGAGCGTTCGGCAATCGGTCGGCGCGATAGCAGATGCTTTTACGCGATTACGGGGTTTGAGATATTTATATATACATATGCTGTTGCATATATACAGTAAGGCAAGTAAATGCGTTAAGAATGTCTTAAGAAGCGCAAATGGATACGATATTTACGTACGTAAAATCTGCTTCTCAGCTATACTTAAAAGAAAACGAAATAATTTATTAACACTTAAAATCAATTTTTTAGATTGTATTTCTACAATTATTACAGTAATGTTGTTATACAAAATACTTTGTATAAGAGCCGTCTGCCGGAAAGTGCTTATTATAATTAACAAGATAGATATATACCTGCTATTCATTTCGAAATTATTGACAGTCGAGTAAATGCCTAGCATTGTCAATTTAATCATTAATATTGTAATATATTATATTAGTAAGATATGTTTACGTATAAATGGCCGAACATACGAGTCGGAGCACCGCACCGCGACACCTAAAATCCCGCACCTCCTCGCGCTCTAGCCCAAATCAGGCTTGAAAGCACGAGGCGAGAGAGCGGTGCAACACAGGCTGGGAGGGGTCGGTACGTCAGGTTCGCACGCGGGTACGTTTTAAAGCAACGAGTTGCCCCGTCAAAAGCGGCAACGAGCGAGGCGAGGGCGGCGAGGGCCGATTTCAATAAGCGAGCCCGTGGCTCGCCTTTTATTTATTTTCCGTAGCCCAGGGAGAGAGAAGCCGCCTCCTCTCGTTGCTCCGCCTGGGCCCCTCACGCCGACGGGGCCCGAGCGGGGCCCGGGTGATGCGCGCAGGGCGTGAGGACGCGGGGACCGAACGAGGGGCATACACATCGCGTTATAACGCGGACACCTTACCATTACCGCGTCGTTCGTGTATTAGACGCCGAGGCGAGACCGTGCAAAGCAGCGGAGAACGGGACTAAGTACGCCCTCGCTGCCGTACACGATGCCAGGCCGCGCGTGTGCATAAAAGAGAGAGAGAAAAGGACCGATCAGGGGAACGTCTCTGTACTTGAGCAGTTCGATTTTGCTGAGAACAGTCGTCGTTAGTCTCGCCTCGGCGCGGATATTACTTTCTGCATCGACGCGATACGCTGGATGCAATTCTCGGCAATTTTTGTAACAGATCGGTCAGAACCTGTTTCATTTTTCGATCTATTTATAAATGGAGCGTGAAATGGAAAGCGTCCGCGGAAGCTTCTCTTCGGGGTGGTCGCGACGTATCGATGCGGTAAGGTCGCGGCAGACGCGACCTCGTCCGGAAATCAGTCATACGGAACGAATCGATCCCGACTGGATTTTCCCAGCTGGCGCGCGATGCCGATCGAAAATTCAATCTGCCGCAGCCGGGTCGGTGGATCGTTGCGAGGGAATCGTTGGGAGGAAATCGCTGAACCATTATCGAGCTCGTTTCTCACCTCGTTCGTGCTCGTTGCTCGCGAGCAAGAACCGTGCCGCTGAGGCGGACAAAAGCGCGTTCGGGATTCCAATTCGGTCGTGCCCTCGCCACGAATTATAGCGGATGGCGTGCCCTTTTGCACGCCTGCCGATGGTGCCGTCGACGCCGCAGCGGTGCGGCGTGCCTCGCGAAAACGACCGCATAACGGCTAACCTTTCGCGCCTTTCGCGGCGGATCCAGTTCAAGAGGCCCGTGCAACGCGAATATCACGGATGGGGGAGAGAGAGGCCTCTCTACCCCCCCTCCCTCTCCACCCATCTTGCACGCCCCTTCGATCGCCGTGGGGCCCGAGGGATGATCCTCTCGCACCTTCGGTAACGCGCCTCTGCGATTTCGCCCGGCTCGGCATGAGCCGCGCGATCGCTTTATTTTAGTGCCCGCCAGCCTCGCCGAGACAGGTAATAATCAAATTCAGCCGATGGAAAGAAACAAAATTAATCTCCGCGGCTGCCGCGAAATGCCCCACGTCCCGCGTTTGCATTTGTTTTCACGCAAATTGTGCAGACTATTAATTTGTGGAGACGTGGTAATTTCTGCTCTGTCGTAAAGCGGCGAGGAATCGTCGTTGTATAGCGCGCACGGAGAGCCAACAGTATAGATTTCTAATTCTGGAGTTCGTCCGAGGCCGGCGCGGCGGCGTTGCGGTTTCCTGAATTGATTTTCGAGTTATCTGTCGGCACGTATCGTATAGCAGTTTTAATACCGTTGTTACATCGGTCCCACAGAGACCTGATTGAGCGCTTAACTAGACAAACCGCCCGCGGGCGATACATTATAAGGCTATTCATTTGCATCGCGGCTAACCGCTCCGCTACTCCCCTTGTCGCGATTCATCCGTCTGCCCCCCAGCCGAGAGAAAAATGGTAATCCTCGTGAAATATCACGCGATATTAATCTACCGGGCGATCGTTGCCAATCTATCAATAGATTTCGCAGCGTAATAAGCACGAGCGAACGCGCGGTCGATTATTACTGGATCATTGATAAATTCTCTTCATTGTGCGCTAAATATATCTCTCCGATCGGCATCTTAATCGCTCTCCATATAACCGCGATATTTTCACATTTAATTTACCGTCTCGACCACGCAAAGAATTATCAATTGAGAGTCGTGGCTTATGCAACACACGCGCCGCTATACCTCTTGCTCGTCTCGATAAATTACACCCCGTCGTCCTCTCAAACACCTCGTTTACTCTATGTACGGGAACCACCGGCAAAATTACCTTCGGGATCGATGAAACCGCGATAACACGCGTAACCCTCTCTACATGCTGCGTCCTTTGACAGAATTCGTAGAGGATGCGCTAGCGGTTAGGATGCTGAGGTCGAAGGTCGTCGTTGATCCGCGACTCGCGCGTTAGTGCGACGCAACGGTAATCTTTTTAATTGCCCGCGGTAAATCACAGATTGGAATCGCGGACTCATGCTCGCGGAAATTCCACGCGTAAGCGGGAAACGTCGCTCGCTCCGGCGATAACTCTCACGATCCGGAAGAAAATGTACAAATGTCGTATATATTTGCCTCTTCGACAAAAGCTCAGCGTGTTATTGATTGTTGTAGTTTTTATTTTAAAAACAAAGGGAATTTAACGTGCGAGATCTATTTTGCAAATATAGATCGCTCGTCGCATGTGCTGAAACATTTTCGCGAGCAACAGGTGCGCGATAACCCCCTCCATTCGTTGCGCCGGAAAATTCGTTAAACGCATGCGGGGTGTACCGGGGTTGAGAGACTTTGGCCGAAGGTTGGAGGTGTCGGACGCCGTAGGGGGCCTCGAGCCTAGCCGGTGCTACATCATCCGCGGGGACAGCGTATCCACTTGTTAGCGAAGCGGGCACAGCCACTGCCTACAAATACGTTTCCGCCGTGATAAATGGACTGCAACTCTCGAAATACGAAGGCATTCCTACTCCGGGCGTTGCTTGATTAATGAACTACGGGATTTCTACGGTAAGTTTGCGCGCCGGCCGATCGACCTCTCGGATTCCCTCAGCCGTGGAACATCCACGACGTGCTGCCTCTCCCCCCGCGCGCACCGCCGAGACGATCTGCCACATCACTTCCGGATTATCAGCTAAACGTGGGTCTGATCGATTTTATTATAACATAATTTGTAGAATGAAAAATAATCGATTGTTAGAAAATATGGGTCGAGTTACAAGATCAAAGATTTGTAGAAAGGTAGAATGTATAGCGTTTTTAAAAATTTTTCCACATCTATCAAATAAGGATCTATAGAAATCATAAGCATTAGGCACAAATCTTGTCTATCATAATTTACAAATGCGATCGCGTAAATATTTAAGATTATTATTACGTAAATAAAAATAGGTAAACGTAATTACATTGCATTGTAAAAGTTCAAGATATAACTCCTATCTCTCGTGAAAAGAATAGTTGTACAAACATCTCGCCGCGTCGGGGGTTAATTTTCGCGCGTCGGCGCACACAACGAATTTCGCGTGTTCGTGAGCGGAGACCCCACCAGGAGCGTGCGTTACGTTGCTCGGGAAGATCGGGCCCGTTCGTGAAGCCGGGTAAGCGTAACGATAAATCAATAGCGGGGGCCCCGCGCGGTATCCTCGGTGGTGCCCATAATAAATTCATGAATTGTAAAACTGCTGCTCTCGCGCGGGACGAACCGTGGCGTATTGGATTTATTGGTCGACCTGACCCCACTAAGACGCCTCGCTCGGGCCCCGTCTTCGGTGGGTGGAAGGGAAACCGGAGGTTTCGAGGGGGGCCCACGGACGGCGCGGGAGAGGTTTAAACCGATGACGAGGGCCGGAGGCCGCAGGGGCGGTGGACAAAGGGTAGAGAGAGGCCGCGGGCGCGGGTGATGTATGAACGAGTTAACGGGTCGCTATCGATCACCTGTGTTACCAAATAATTTTCAATTATCATCTATAAATCGAACGAGAGATGCGGGCGCGTATACGTGGCGTTCGCTCGTCGCCGTCGCTCAATTGCACGTCAACGGACAGGCACAGAAGTGACTGGTTAATATCGATCGCCGAAGCGCGATGACATTTAAAGGTTTCCAGATCTGATACTTTGATAGTGATCGATTGTACGCGCGAGATTTCGCCGGGCTGGAGTAAATCGTGAACCGCCTTCGCTCCAGGTGCGCCATACGACTCAGGCAATCCATGTATTTTCCTCTCCATTACGACGTAAAGTAATGTTACGACTCTCCGTTTATCGCGTAATATACAATCCAGATTTAATTTCTTGCACAGTCCGCGCTTGACGATTATGTACGTCGAACTGCGTCGTAATCTCGCGGTACCAGCAACGAGGTCGACCGGAATATTTATTGAAACTGAAAGCACGTGCGCGCGCCAAGTTTACCGACGATGTAGTTACATATAGTATTGAATAGCGGTAGCTGAACAGTTTCGAACGATAGGGCCCATTTGCATTCGATATAGCGCTATTGTCTGTGCGCGCTTACGTGTCCGTTTATCGATCCTTCGAGTTTCCCCGGAGAGTGTGCCGGCGTCGTGAGCGTAAATTAAGCGATATTAAGAACTGCGAGAGCCCACGATCGTCCGTCGTCTTACGTAACGCGCGCGGAAGCCAGGTGCGAGTAGTAGGTGGCAAATTATGAAGTACGGCGTGAGCCGGGAGCAAAGACTGAAAAATTACGACGGCCGGCGTGTGTAAATATGCTAGTGAAAACCACGGTGTCGCCCCCTTATCTCGCCATCTCCATATTTCCTCGCGCGAGCTCGCGCTCGCAGCAAGTATCATTCGCGATTATGCGGACGCCATTCGGTCGGAGGCTGCGGGTGTTAGCGGGCGCGCCCCCCTCGCCCCCGCAATCGCCCCGCTCGCGGGGTCTCCTCGCGCGAAACCCCACGGGGGCCCCGCGTGCCGGCGGAGATTATTGCTACACGCCCGGGCAGTTAGAAGTGGTTTAGCGATAATTTAAACGCGCTAAATCAGAAACGCATTTACGAGATCGGCGTGAAATTTATAAATTAGCCTGGCTGGCAGATTTGTGGCTGGTATTTATACATTTGCACCGCCATGGGGCCTCAGCCGGGTTCCGATGCCCTGCTGGCAGAGGAAAACCTCCGCGCGCGGTTCCCGATGATTTACGCCGGAGCACCGCGACGTCCCCCCTCCCCGCCCCCCGCGCGCGCGCAGCACGAAAATGGTGAGCCCGCGACGCGATGAAAACGGAATTTTCTTGCGTTCGCGACGCCGCCGCGGCCGGCGAGACCCGCGGCGTATTAATCGCCAGCGGGGGACGGAGCGCGCCAAACGCGATCCGCGACGATAAAATACGGCGGAACGAGCCGGCGACAAACTACCGGGGTACTGGAGTATAATCGATTGCTTTTGCGCGACTCCCTGCGCTTTTTGCGAATCGCGAGAAGCGTCCCGCGCACAGCCGGAGAGCGATTACGCCGCTACGCGATTATTTAATGCTTGTAATCTCATGATTTATTTATCGTGCGAGCGATATTATTATTTCCCGAAGATTTCTCAAGAGTAATGATCGATCGTCTTGTGACATCCTTGATATTTATATAGGCATTGTTGAAGCTATAGCTGCGTTTATCGACGTATAGATGCCGCTACCTTACAAGATCGAAACGTTTTCTCTCGCGTCGTTCATTTTTCAAGTTAATTGCCGATTCCGCGCGTCGGCGTAGAATTACGCGGCATTCCGCGTTAAAACATCGGTACATAAAGCCGGGCCCGGTGCTTTCGCAATCGCGCGGTGCACAACCCTTGCGAAATCTTCGCGCGAACCTTTCGGGTTAATTGAGCGTTATTATATTGCGGCGTGTCGCGGGATGACACGCCGGACACGCAATCGTTGTGCAAATCGTCTCCAACGGCGAGCCGGATTCTCTTGGCATTAAACGCTCGGTCGGCGAGTAAAAAAAAAGGCCGCGTGCGTAATCTGTACGCACGTAAGTGGCTTGCAAATTGACCCGTCGACTGGATCTAATCCCGCACCGATAAGACGACCTCGAAGAACGACGCGGAAAAAACGAAACGTCGCTCGATGACAGCAAGATATATCGACGACGAGCGCTATTCCTGTCATTATCATCATTTAATAGCCACGCTGACACTTTCCCGAATGCGGTCAATTCAATCTTTTTTTCACATTATGCAGACAGGATGAAAAAAGAATTGCCATTTGTAATATCTCGACAGATTCCACAGTAACTGACGGAAAGTGCGCAACGCTAAATTACACGCTATCAGAATGATCTGACACTTCTCGAAGCGCTTTAATCATACTTGCAGAAGTAACGCGTGTGACCAGGGTTGCCTGGAAAACCGGGAAAACCGGGAAAATAATAATAATAGTCATGGAAATGGAAATTTGTTATGGAAAACCTTGAAAAGTCAGGGAAAAATACAAAGAAGCTTGGAATTTTGCCGCGCGATAAACATTTTTGCGTACTGTGCAGTGTTACCAAAAGCAGACCGTGGCCCTATTGAAAAGGAGATGTTGCAGGACGATGTTGCGCACATCACCCTTTACCATCGTAATTACAATTTTTTCAATTATTTTCTCATTTATTTTTTATTTACTTTTTTTGCATTCCGAATTATGTTAGTAAACTAACTTTTAAATTTGTTTTGCTTGTATTAATATAAGCTATCTTTCCCGCAATTCCTGTTTCTAAACGTTAAAATTTAAGATTACAGATTGGTGATGGAAAATTCTTTAACATTGTCTGGAAAACATGAAAAAAGTCAGGGAATTTCAAAATTTATTTTCTGTGGCAACCCTGGTGACGTTGAGCATCGCGAGCTCCGAGCATTAAGCACGCGTTCTGTCTTAGAATACAAGCGGGACAATTATTTTCAATGGTAAGCCGCGTTCCTCTACGTCTTTTACTCGTCGTGTCCTTAAATCTCTCGCCCGTCGCGAACGACTCCGGCGATCTTCGCGCGACGTAGGAGACCGTATGACAAACTTCTCGAGTTAGCTTCACGTGCGTTTGCGGGGCACGTGCTTTCGTGGGACCCCTCAAAGCAGGCGCGTCGCGCGCTCTGACATTAGCGTTTAAGCACGATGTTGCGAGCGTTCATTATAAAGCCCGGTACTCCCGGCATGGGGTCCCCGCGGAGTCGACACCCATCCACGAGACGCTGTATTTAATTTCTCTTTAAGCCGGACTTACGAGACTAATGAGACACGCGCTAAAGTTACCGGAAGTGGGCACGGCGAATTTATTAATCGGTCCTCCCGCTTCCACCTGTTGCCTCTCCCTCCCGCAGAACTCTACGAGGCTGTCGTCGTCCTCGGCAGAAAAAGCCACCAAGAACACGATCCTCGTGACTTGGCACGAGCGCGCATCTCGTTTCTTTCGTGAACTCCGGAAACTCGCGACACGAATACGCGGCAGGATCTAATTGAGTCTTAAAAAATTTAACGCGAGGTGAAAATCCGCTGGTATCATAATTAATATTCGAATGTTTTCATTATTAGCAATTAGGAAAAAAAAGCATCGTACTATATTGTAACCTTTCGAAGTTTCTTATTCACATAATAGGACAATTTACTCTTCTAGAATCACATTTACGTTTCATCTTCCTTGGTGTAATGTTAAGTTTGAACATGGAATACGGATCATTAAAATGGATTGTTCAATTATCCAAATCTGAAAGTTTAAAGACTCTAGTTCTAATTTCGATAAGATCTCGTTTCCGATCGTCTTTCTTGCGGCAGGAACGGTGCTTTGAGAGCCGCTGCTGGTGTCCGCTGAAGCGTTGCGAATCGTAAAGCGGGCGTATAAGATGGGCGAGGTGTGCGTACGCCCGATACCGTCTGTCTGTCTGTCTGCTCGGCAGTGCCGATCTCGTGGCACGATTCCCATGACGCCGGGACCGTTACGCGCGCGAAACGGAGGGATAAATTAGATTGATATTGAGCTAAACTCGGGCGGGATAGCCGAGACCCCCGCTATCATCCAGGCAGGCCTCTCGTCTCGGGACGAGATCGTGCGCGGTCTCTCGCGATCCACACCTGCTGTTCCGTAGGAATGCGCGTACCCGATGGGATTCCATAATCTTCTCACGATACGCATGTAACCATCGAGGGGGAGTGGTGTACGTCTCGTCGAGTGCCGACTCCGGGATGATCTCGCTCGTATACAAAAGCGCAAGTACGTCGAAAACGCAATTTCCAAAGGTTAACTGCAAGATTAATTATGGAACAGGTCGGAGTGCGAGACGGCGCGGAATCAAGGCCGACCAGCCCAGACGATTTTCCATTTAACGGGGTAACGTTAGCGAGATCCGCAGAAATTATCCGCGTCGCGAAATTATCCGGATCGCGAGTACGCAACGGCCCGGGTGATATTTAATTTCGTAATGTATCGGCAACAGCTGCCTCCGCGTGTACGGTCGAGCGTCACGACGACGCTCCGGTCCGCGCGCGCCATCGTGGATGACGAACGAGCGGTATCGCGCAGCGCTGTTAATATTAACTCTAATTAAAAAAGGTTAATTACGGACGGATCGAGCTAGTGAGCCACGTGGAATCAAGGCTAATGACGCCAGACAATTTTCTCTCGTTGCATACCGGTCAGCCTAGAGGCCACTCGTCGCGCCAACGTCATCCTTCATGATTTCATCACGTCTGCGTTAAGCGCAATATCTAGAGATCATCACAGTAGATCTCCGCTTGTGCTCGGTGAATAACGCAAGTCGATAGCTGGCTAAAATGTTGCGTATATATTTTTTTCATCTTTTTTTCTCTCCCTTTCTCTTTATTTTTATACATTTTTTAAAACGGATAGATTAATATAAATTATATCTCTAACTAATAATTAGGGCATACGTGATACGTACTTTACATTTCATATGGATTAATAATTACGGCTTCACCACATCATAGCAATATGTACAATCCTTTCTTTCTACTAATTTTTACTAATTATTAGAATATAGTGTAGCATCTTGAATTTCTTCATAAAGCGGTTTCTACTTAAGTCTATTAATGTCTATTGTAACAACCATGTGTGTAACTATCATATGCTGATACTTTTAGTAATTCTTATTACTTGTTTACGTATTTATATTGGAACCAAAATATAATGACAAAAGGTAACACAGAAAACTACATTATTGCTCCAAGATTTATAGCATACGCGTAACCGTTGCCTATCGACCTTACTCATCGCTATATTTCACCATTTCAATGCTCGCGAAGACGCGGGCGAGGAGATAATGTCCGAGAAAGAACCACGGAGAACGATTTCTGACGAAAAAACAAACGCCATTGTCCCCATTGGGTGCGGGGGACCCCTGGGGGGTCTGTCTCGAGACTTCCACTCGGTGGACTAGCGGGATGGTTAATTTTAATTCTGATTTAGCCTCGCTGCTCCGGGTGATTTTCACGACGCGATGGTACCACTCTAGGGGGTCGACCGCCCCCACCGCCGTCCGCGCCCGCGTCTGTTCTTCTTGCCCCGTGGATTTACAGGGAACCCCTTATCCGGCGCTGATCTCTTCGAGAACGCAAGCTCATTTAAAACAATAAACCGGGACAATTTCATAAATTTCGCCGCGGAAATCTCGCCGGATCTCGGGAGAGTAATTTTAATCAGGAGTGCCGGGCCGCGCCGCGGGACGTCCGGAGCAGCGGACCCGCTGTGGGTTCGGAGAGAGAAAGAAAAAGAGAGATGAGGATCAAGGGAGAGAGAAGGAGAGAAAACGAGGGGAGACAGAGAAGGAAAAAGAGATGCCACGACGACGATCCGAGGACTCCCCCGCCGTTGGACCTTCCTCCTTTTACCGCGGCCGAAATTCGGGGCCCCACGCTACTAATTTACCGCTACCTGGATACATACACGCTCACGGGCGTTGTTTTCTAACTTGAGTTACGGCGGCGATGGACCGGCTGTGGCAAGCAACGGTTCCTCGTTTCGGGGGGGAAACGGGGTCGGTTATTCATGACGCTTTGAGCGACCGTTTGGATCATCGAGATTAAAAGTAGCTCGATATGTTTACCAATTTCTTATATCAAATTCTTTTGTAACTAATTTGATAACTTAATGAATTAAAAGATCAATTAAATTGTAAGAAATATATTTGCTGAATATTACATTACAGTACGTATATCTATAAAATTCATCGCGATTTTTCAACTTACGATATTAAACATTTCATCTATAATAATTAAAATAACGCTCAATAAGATGTATATACATATATAACGGATGAAATTCCTCTCTCTACACATTAACTCGATATTAACTAACTCACGAGAATACCATCGCAACATAAGGGTCAATAGATCATCGAGTCGACAGAGAACAGGATACGAGATCAAGTTCCGGCATGCCGCTGGAACAGCCGAATCTCAAGATAGTCGATGGTTACCACGAAATCGTCTCAATAAAATTTATCGTCCCGATCCCCGATCGCGGTCGACGCCACACCCACGGAAGGTAAGAATTCGGTCGATCCTAGTGCGGTCGAGGGCAGACGAGATCGTCCGGGATCGACCGGCCGATAAATAATCGTGAAACGAAGAAATATACGCGGTTAAGATTTTGTGACTTTCACTCGGTGGTTTCCCACGTGACGATGACGCCAGGAACCGTCGCTCCGTGCGGCAGCGTTCGCCATTCAATAGCCGCCTGTCGATTACTCAATGACATATAGTCCGAGCGCACGAATACGGGAACATCCTCGCTGTCCGTGACATTAATAGCTATGATTTCTCGGTGTCGTGACGCGTAGGCAACAGTCCGCGTGAAATGTGACCGCGATGCTGTCATTGCGGGCTTTTGAAACCGGGACGCGCGTCCAAACCGGAACGATCGTTGCGATCGCTCACCTTTGGCACTGGGATTTCTGATCGACGTTTATAGGTGTTTCCCAAATCGACGTTCGTCTTGCTGACGTGAGAGTTTCGAGAATCAATGATGAGTGACGTGTGATTATCTCGAGATCATTGAGGATGATCGAAAGTGAAGTTGGTTGAAGAGAGGTCGATTGTTTGCTGACGGTTGAGCTATTGAAGTGATAGTCCGTTACAACAAATTGATGAGAAGAGAAACAACTGGCGTGATGGTAAAAGATGAAAACGTGGGTGGCGTAACGTAACCGGCGACATTTTAATTAATCTGACAGATACGAAGACGATAAGTACGTAGATTATTTATCTACGTATTTGATGCCTCAGTCGCTGTACTTAAGTACAGCGTGCATGATAATAAAAACATAAAATTGAATGCCTAAGGGTGCTTGTAACAAACGATGGCTACAAAAACGCTGCGGAATAAAAATAAAATTGGAATATAGGAGCGAGCGACCCTTTTTGCGCGACGACGTGGATTGCGCCGTCGAGCTTGAGCGATGCTCGCGTTCAATCGAGTTGAAAATCGTCAGCGGCATTTGGAGGAAACAAGTTGCCTTGTGGCGAGCAAGTTGATGCCGACGAACTCCACGGGCTCGTTAGCTTTAAGCTGGCCGCTTAGGGCCGCGCTCGCTCACCCGCCCGGCGGGACGCCTTAAGGATTCTTTATTGTTAGTTCGAGAGCTCACGACAACGTTACTCACGTACAACAACGTGGGCAATATTACAGAAATTGCTGTAACACCACACCGATCACGAGGTGCAGCGGATGGTGGACTCTCGACCTCACCCGGCGTGATGATGATAGTACCGGTCGGGTCCCATCGCGCGCAGTGTGAATGAAGAGGAGGACCAGAAATTACGACCGTCACAAATTACTGTCAATTTTGGAGATTTTTCGAAGCGCCGCGGCAAAAGCGCTCGAGCGTTTTGCCAGCGCCGATAAATACACCGGACAGAGATCTCGCGTTCGTACACACAATAATTTACCAATTTGACTCCTTGCAGAACTTGTAATTCTTTCACTTACGACGCTGATGATCGTTGCCCGGCATCGGCTCCGCATCGGCAGCCCGGCTGTCTCGCACGGACGCGGCGCGCCATCGTCCCGACGATTATCACGTCCAATTAATTCACGTTCTCTTTTTCCTTATTCGGCAAGAACCGCGCGATTTCTCGCGACGAAAAAGCGTAACCGCTTCTTGATCGATCGGAGCCATCGCACGCGCGCGCGATCAGCCGAGCGTGATGCATCTCGGGCCTTCGGTAAGAAGCGGTGTCGCGGCCACCGGCGGTAACGAATAACCAGAGCGGCGTAACGCGACGGTTCGGTTCGGGATAGCGTGGAAATGCGGCGGAGAGGACGAGGAGGTGGAGTTAATGCGACCGGGGGAGATGGTGCACGAGAGCACGGCAAGTCTCTCGCGTACCCGGCGCAGACAGCGTGTAGGATGAAGTCTTCCCCGCGAAGCGACCATTATCGTTATGATCGCGGCCAGGTAGATGCCACCCCGTGATTACCCGTATCGGCCGGCGATCGACGGCGACAGGACTCGCCATTATGCGATCGACACCTTCCGAGACACGTTCGCGCCGTAAATCATCGGCTAAACGGAAAACCCCCTCGGCTGTATTTACCGGCGAACTCCGGGAATGTGCTGGCGCGGCGGCTAACTCGCGCTTCACCGGCGCCGTGCCTACGTGCACGGGCGTGCCGATGCGGATACGTGTTAGGTCGCCAATAGACCGGGATGAAAAATATTGCAAACATCCCAAGTATTTCGATCGATATAGCAATGGACATTTAAATTAAACAATTGAAGTTTTTTTTTTTAAAATGCGAGACTGGTTTCGTGAAAATAATTATACTCGCTCTTTCCTCTCTGTCTCGTAATCAGACAAGCGTATCTAATCCCATCTATCCGTGCTTGAAGAGAAGTCTTCAATGTCTTCTAGGAACATCTTTTCTTACTTAATATAGATTTTGCAATATTATTCTCGTCTATCTCTACTAACTTCCTACAGCCAAGAATGAGATATTTATTTTCTGTCTTAGCGTTAAAGTACAAAGTTCTTCCCACGTGATGATGAATTCCTATCATAAATGCTTGGAACCAAGATTCCAAAATGAAGATGTCACGATCATCGGACAGATCCTAAAGAGCGCAATGTCGCTCGAATGTCAAAATATGATAAAAGATCGAGGACTTCGTGATGTTACGGACGCAACAATGAACTGTATAATAGATCGCCGTGGTTATATTCTAATCCTCTTAGGCAACGCGAACGCGAGTGAGTGGCCGCGGTGGCCGAGCAGTGCGGTGGTGTCGTTAACCTTTTTGCGCAGGAGAGGAATCGGAGTCGCGATCGCGTTAGTACGAACCTAGGCCGCGTTCTTGGCCGTGGATACAGATGTCTCGTTCATTATGACACGGAACGAGCGAAAGAAAACCGGAGAGGTGGATAGGAACCTGTCGCGACGGGAAAGGCATGAAATTCCCGCCATTCACGATGTCAGCTATTAACGGACGTACGGCACTACATCCTTTACAAGTCAGCCGCTTTGTAGCCCGGCGAGCTCTATGGGCCTCGGCACGCTTTAACCGCATAATCATCGGGACGGGGCTGGGAACCGACGTTATAATAACGTTAACACTTCGAATTACATGTTAAGGGCCGGTTGATTCCGTCCGCGCCGCGCCGCGCCGCGCCGCGTGAAAGATGTAACGACTTTTCATCGCGCGCGCATTGCCGAATGGCAAGTCGCGCCGATACGCTCGTCCGCGTGCGAGCGCATGCGAGCAAAGCGCACGATCACGAAGATCGAACACGATCGCAATGCAATCGCCGCGTATCATTCTATTTTCGTACCTGCCGACGTGTATTACCAGGCACTTTTGTCCTTTCCTACCTGGGAAAAATTCCACGTCAAAGGATACGCACGATAAAATGTATTACGAGGCCGTGAGGCGTCGATTGAAAGTATCTGTCGGACCGTTCGTGATGTTTCGCGCCAGGGGGAAAATTCGCGCGACGGATTTACGCCGTAATCGTGTACGCACTTACTGTCGCGGCGCGGGCAGCGCGGGGAAAAATCGCGCGGATCTACAACGGAATCTTATATAAGTTTCGCCGATCCGTTCGCGTCTCCTTGATTGCACGGGCGGAAGGCAGCGCGATAAGACGATATTATACGGCAATTAAGATAACCCGCGGTGAATAACATTAGCAAAGTCGTAATTAAACCTGCGCCGTAAGCGCGGTGGAGAGAGAGGGAGAGGGTCTACTTGTGTACGATCCCGAGACGCCTCGTTGGCACTTCCGGTTGCTCGTGACTCGATCGCACCTGTGTCGCACGTCCATCTTAGGCAAGCGCGTTCATTTGTCTTCGTCTGTGGATGATACAGAATTTTCTGATCTCGGTTATTAGCCGATCATGTTCCGCGAAGGTATTTTAGAATGGCGGTTAGGCCTATTAATTTTGATCGAAGTTTGATAACTTCGAAGCTTCGAAGCTTCGAAGGACTTCGAAGGAACGAAGGAAGTTTCGAAGGATCGAAGCTTCGAAGGTCACAGTGTGACATCACAGTATAATGTCTAGTAACTAGAAAAAATGGGGTTGCCTAGTTACTAGACATCACACTGTGATGTCACACTGTGACCTTCGAAGCTTCGATCCTTCCAAACTTCGTTCCTTCGAAGATTCCTTCGTTCCTTCGAAGTCCTTCGAAGCTTCGAAAAAGCAACAGTCTTAATGGCGGTATACATGGTGCATGGAGAACATAATATAACGCGTGTGTGAAGCTGGCGTATCACTTCGTGGAAAATCATTAATTATAGTGAGTTCTGGCTTTATTTTCAATAGTTCTATAGTTCCTGATAGTTTAAATAAATAGTTCTGGCCATTAAAGCAAAAAATCGCGTCAGGACAAAGTGAGACGCTGTGTGAACCTGGCGTCTCACTTTGTCCTGACGCGATTTTTTGCTTTAATGGCCAGAACTATTTATTTAAACTATCAGAAACTATAGAACTATTGAAAATAAAGCCAGAACTCACTATAATTAATGATTTTCCACGAAGTGATACGCCAGCTTCACACACGCTAATATAACTAACCGTTTGCGCAATTTGTTAATTTATCTATTATCGTTTTAATGTATCAAGTTAAAATTCTTTCCATTTGTTAATGCGAACATCAAATACATGTTTTGTGATGATACGAAGGTTCGCGTATCATCACTATTGCTCGAAATTCCTCTCACGATTAGTGATATTCGAACGGCGACGATCGCGATCGTCGTGATGAGTGCTCCTAGCATTTCTCAAGGCTCCTCGCTAGTAGCCAAAGGCGTTCGCCGAAACCTGGTCGGATCGTAAAAAACCGTGCAATCGCACGTAAATCGCCGAATTTATGGAGACAGCCGCGAGCACCGACCGCAAGCGGGGAATTAGAAATCGACCTCCATCTCACGATCGCTTCAGAGATCATTATGATAATTCGGTGAAACTGGAATTGGAGTATATCCGTGAACACCACCCAGGGCACCTCTCGGCATCGTTTAATAGTGCGATCGACGAATTTTAATAGCCGCCTTACTGTCGTTGCCGAATAGCTTTTTGCTTTGATTACTAATTTTTTATTCAGAATTTAATAAACATAAAAAATGTAATTACATCCAAAATATCAAATTAGAAAGTTGAATTAAAAACAATCGAATATACTTTGTTGCCCATTCTTCAACGCTTCTTTGATATAATGATCTTGATCTGAAAATGCCTTGTGGATTAAATTAAACATTAATCAGAATAACGAAAAACCGGATATTTGCAACAACGTCGATTCTGGAATGTTAATATCGATTTTTACACACGCGCGTGTCCAGAACTCCGGTTAATATCTATCCACTCTCCCCCGGCATTACTCGGTAATTTTTACGTGGCTTTCTCATCATACAGATGCCGCGCGACTGTCAATCCATCCGTCGTAATGAAGACATTACGGGCGAGTTGATCATGATTAATGTTATAATTATCGTCACACGCGAGACGTATAATTTTTAGGTACACACCGAGGCGGCGAGCGTCTCTCATCCCGATCGCTTCGCCTCCTCCCGAAGACAACGGGAGGCGATCCGAGCGTTTAGGCGAGAGAGGAAGAGAAGCGCCGAAGAAATTTATGTTTTCACTGGCCTAGAGTAGCGAGGACGAGTGTTCTTTCCAACGTCGCGCTCGCGATTGAACGAGGGAAGGCCATTCGGCGAGAGATAAAGAGAGAAAGAACTAAGGAGACGAGGCGAACGTCGTAATTTGTGACGGTCGGAACGCCCACGGCGACGACCCTGATGCGGACGCGTATGCTCGTACGAGCGTCGATTAAACGGAGCTCCGTCGATTTCTAGGACGAGTATCCATCGGCATTATCGAGCGGGCCCGATGAGACCCCGCGGGAATTTTAAGGAGATTGGAAACAACACGTTCGGGCCCATAAATACGCCGCGAACGTGAAGACACGCGATGGCGAGATTTGCCGGTCGCATAATTACGTTTTATTGTAGGTTGACTATACGCGTTATGATATCGCTACAACATTTCCGTTTCTACTAATTTGTATTCCTAAATGCGGGACTTTATAGCGAACGAGCGGCCGTCTATCGCATCGATCAATCGTAAACCTACGGTCCGTTCTAAGGAGAGCTGTTAAAGAATTATGACGGTTGTCGGTTATCGAAAATCGGCTGTGTCGCGCCGATGAAATTTCCTTTCTAAATTAACGCTTAGATTACTTTGATTTAAGCGGCGACATTAATTGATTTCTAACCGAGCGACCGCGTAGTGTTGTAAATAGTGTTGTAAATTAAGTTAATCGGTATATCGCAAGATCGAGACCTCTTTCCGAATCGTTGATTTTCGAATCGAGGAAACGCTTCACGATACGCTCTATTTTGTAGTACGCAACGTCTTGCGGTCTTTGCTCAAAGAAAAAATTGTAAATGTTTGCATTATTATACTGGAACAAGAAGCTTATATACATGTAATATGTAAAACGTAAATTGTAATATGTAAAAACCATGTAATGAGCGCAGTTTTAATATTATGGCATTATAGAATTTTTACAAGGATAGCTTGCTTTGACATTTTTGCGGGGACACTGTCAACTACGAAATGATCAAAGAATTGTGATTAAAACATCACGCGGCAGTTTCGAGACTCTAAAATATGTTTGCACCAACATATCTCATTTCTAAACGGCTTTAATACTGCCGGTTCATTCATATTGAAATCAAGCTTTATGTTTACTGACTTCTGCCGGAACATCGACTATTTATCATCGTCCGGCAGCCTCGTGTGGACACAGTCTTCGTGATCGCGCGTTTATCTTCCACCGGCTGCGCTCGCGATAAATCCGCGATTTTATCTCCAGTTCCGCGTCCGATTTAGAAATCTAGCGATTGCATCATCGCGAAGTGTTTTTCTACGCGGCGCCGCGACTAATCGTTCCGGTGATCGAGACGAATCGAGATTATTGAGCGGAGGCGCAATTATTATCTGCGAAATGATCGACCTCGACAACGATGCGCTTCCACACTGAAAAAATAATTTTGTTGCTATAATCAAAATTTGGTAGACCTAACCAAATAATTTGGTTAATATAGGCTCAACTAAATGTTTAACCCTTCGAAACATACATTTTTCCTTTCGAGCGATTTTTATGAAACTTGGTATTCAGGAGTTTCAGGAGAAAGTAAAAAAGGTAAAACAGCGAATATAAAAAGGTGGCATTGTACAATGCCACCATGCCGCAAAGGGTTAATTACTCCAACCAAAAAATCCCTTCTATTTAGTTCCTGCAATAGTTCCTGAAAATATTTTTCTTGCTTTAATATTTTCTTTTAGATATTTTTTCGTCTTAATTTTATAATTGTAATGTCAAAATAACATTTACTTTTAAAATAATATTTATTCTTGATGCCCAATTTTGAGGACTCTCCTTCCAAGAATCATCATTAGAACATGAATGAAAAATCTCATAATGCTGTGTCTTTTATTCCATCTCCTGTGGTTTATTTACTTATGAGAAATATAACTCTGTCGCGTCCATCTGGCGGCGGTGCCTCGTATTGCTCGCCAGTGAGCAGCACGTTGTCTTTTCGCTTTGTCAAATTTTGTGCTGTCTGGGTCATTTGGAATAATTACAAATTTTTTGCAAAATTCATTTACTTAAGTAAATAAATTTTGCAAAAAATTCATAATAAGTATTATATATAATACTTATTATGAATTAATACAATTGGAATAATTACAAATTTGTTTGCAAAATTCATTTACTTAATAATACAAATAGTTTTATTAATAATGAATTTTAAATTAATGTTAATGAAACCAAAAAATTAGACAAATAATTTGGTTGCGCTAATTTAAACGAATTTGTGAATTTTGCTCTGTCTATAATAAATTTGGTAAACGCAAGTAAAATATTTTATATTGCCAATCATAATGTGTGTACCAAATATTTTGGTTGCAGTTAAAAAAATGATTTTTTCAGTGGCACAATGCCTCGGTTGTAACATTTCCCCTCATTGATATATCGGGGATATTGCTCAACGGAGAGAAGCCGGGAGAGATCTTCCAACGGATAACCGAAGCGCTCCCGTGATAAAATCTGATTTATATCAGACACGATCCGGGTGCACACGACGTAGGATTTTTCGAAGAATCATACTGAGCGTTAATTGATATTTTATTTAAATCGCCGGGTCCGCGTAACGCAATGGGAACGTTGTACGTCAGCTCGAAAGACGTCATTCAAAAGACGCGCGTTTCATTCGCGGATCGCATGACGAAATCGGATAAAAACTACTGCATTTACGATCGGGATTAATCCGTTAGCGGTATCGCGCGTTGTCTGCTCCGCGTCGTAAAAATTTCTATGCGAAACGGCGCGCTCTTCTTTCGGCAGGCGCGATAATGCCCGGTCGAGCTCCAGCGAGCCTCGGATACGTGATTCGGGAACGGAGATTCCTGGCGCGGCTGGGATTCTCCTCCGCAAGAAGAATCGCGATCGTTCCCCGGCTCTTGGGAGGGGTCGAGACTGGAGCGTAACCTCGCGCAAGTCGACCGCGGCCACGAGCGCATTTCGAGGACTATCTAAAGCGTGCAACCGACGTATCGAAGCGGCCCGGGATGCCGCGCATTGTCGCGACGCTCGAGTGAGTTTTGCGATTGCCAGACGAGCGTGGTAAAAAAAAGTCTGCGCTTAGGTCTGAGTCCGGGCGCCTTCTGTCCCGACTTTGGCATCTTTGAGATTAAAGTAAAGTGTAAAGTGAACAGAGCATAATATTCAATAACGCGATGATTCGTGTAATTTAATGTGCATTGTTTCCGTATTACATCCCCCTGGAGAATAATTATGGCCGATATTCATAGTCCGTTCTTATGTTTGAGACTGTCTTAAATACAGTCTTAAGATGTCAATCACAGAACTGTATTAGTATCTTAGATATCACTTATGATCACTAGCGGATCCTGATGTCGATAATGGGGAGACGGGGGTTCGGCAAAATTATTTGGTTTGATATTTTTCTTCATTTCACATTTAGTTTTTATTCCAGGATCAACCACGAGGACGTGGTGAAACTTCTGGTCCCTTTCTTTTTTTACCTTTTTTTATTTTTTACACATTTTTATTAATTTGTTTCTTTATTATTTAAATGAATCGAGTTCTTTTAGCCATTTCATCTAAAACATCTTCAATATAGATGGCATTAAATCCATATAAAGATTCATAAACGCCAATCCACGGGCGTCCGCGTCCGATAGGCCTGCATTAACTGCATTTTATTATCTAGATTTTTGAAACGGATGTAGCCCAATTGGTTTCTTTTAATTTGGAAGGGGGGGGCTAACCCCAACCCCTCCCTAGGATCCGCCAGCGCTTAAAATAGTCTTGAAATAAGATCGAACTATGAATATCGTTCTATGGCCGGTATTCATAGTTATTTAAGTCCGTCTTAAGTTCAATCTTAAGATGTCATGAACCAATCACAGAGCCGTATTAGCGTCTTAAGACATTACTTAAGACGGTCTTGAAGACTATGAATACCGGCCTATATCTTAATTGGAACTTGAACGAAAACAACCATCGAAAAGCTCGCCCTCGTACGCGGGTGTTAACGGACGAGCTTCTAGAGTATACTCTCCCCATCGCGGTCGGTCGGTCGGTCATAGGGCGTGAGAAGGCACCGGCGATGACGTCACTCGTGTATCCAACGTGCCGCAAAATAATTGCAGCCTCGTGGCAAGTGCCGTGTCATTAGGCGCCGCGATCATAGAATTTCGTGTCGTTCGCGTACGAAATGGTCATTAAATCATTATGTTTATCCGTCAACCCCGCGTGCCGGCAGCCTCTTGACCTCCCCGTGACCCGCCCGCACTCTCTCGCGTCCCCGCGTTGACCCCTCGTCATCGGGGATGAGGACGAGGCCCGCCGTCGCGCCGATCTCCACGTCGCTCGTTCGCGCGATCGAACTCCTCCTCTCCTCTCCGCTTCCCTTCCTCCGTTTATTTTTCACCTCTTTTCCACCGATCGACGACGCGAGATTATGAAGACGATCCGCCTGTTGCGCGTGTACGCCGTTTAACGGCGGCGAAAGCACGATCGCGATGACGCGCGCCTCGGCAAGCCGCGTGTCTTTTATGACAGTCAGGTGCCGTATAAATTTGTTTAATGCACCGCGACCCTGAAACAGCTGAGCCCGGTAATGGAATCTCCATATATGCGTTTCTTTATTACATCGAAAATTACGGGCTGCGACGAGCGATTCCCCGAACGCGGCCGGCACTAACGCGGAACGTGCGCGATAATTTACCGCGGCTCGGGGACCATTGTGCCGTGGCGTTATCGTTTCTTTCTCCGCGAGCGACACAACGTCGCCGACGTCATCGTCGTCGTTTCCCGCGCGCGGAAACGCCGGTCACTCTCCTTTCCGCCGCGACGGAAATGTGTAACTAGCCGCGCTTCCCTCGACGTGGGTGTCTCGCGCGGAACGATCGATAGCGAAACTTTACGACGATTCTCGTCCGATTTTGGCGAGCGCGTTGTCGCACGTTGACGGCGGAGGAATCGTCGTGGAGGAGAGGAAGGGCACGACACCATATACCTATAAAATATATACTGTTGATTCCCGATCCGAACAATGGGTGGAAGTGAAGCCAAGAGAGTGAGTAAAAATATATTTCCTTCTTTTTATTTCCCTCTTTCTTTTTCCTAGTTTTCCGTCTTTTGTGCACATTTGTGCACATGCGCATATCGCTCAATGCTTCTATGCCGAGTGAGAGAAAATGATATGTCTGTACTCTAGTGTTGGCTTCACTTTTCAGACAGTATTAGCAGTATATATATTTTATAGGTATATGGGAGCACGACACTCGCGTGAAACTGTAAATACACTGAAAAAAGGCACCTTGGTGAAATATGTTTCAACTAAGGGGAAAGCGCTGAGGGCATTGCGGTATACAGATTTGGGGCATTAGTGCACAGAAAAAACGATAAGGTTGCCACAACCACAATAATAGTAACATTTGGTACAGCCACGTCCTGTGGTTGTCACATTCACATTG
>NJRP01000011.1:1038465-1068350 GCA_003063835.1 Aphaenogaster floridana | reverse complement strand
CAATGTGAATGTGACAACCACAGGACGTGGCTGTACCAAATGTTACTATTATTGTGGTTGTGGTAACCTTATTGTTTTTTCCGTGTACTTTGTGTACTTAGTAATGCTCAATTTTGGGCATTACTATAGGCATTGGTGTACACAATTTTGGTCAGCGGTTTACCCCTCGGTTTCAACCAAACGTATAATAAGTATTACATAATTTAGTTGTCTCAACTAAACAAAATTTGCTCTTTTATAATTATTACAAAATGTTTTGTTATTATTATTATAATCGGTAATAATAATCAAATACTTCAAAAGAAAGTACACTAAATGCGTCTCACAAGTTTACCAAGAATTTTTTTTCAGTGTAGCTGTCGCTTCGGCTCGCCGTGACTCGGGCGATAAATCTCAAAAGGTCAAGATCGATTTCCGATATTCCGCCAAGAAAGAAATCGCGCGGACGGAGATGAGAGCCGAGTCGCAATTTATATGCCGTGAAATATCAGGCGATATCTCTTCCTGTCTCCCCCTTTTCCTCGGTTCCGAGATCAAGGCTCGATCGTGTCCCGGCTGTCTATCTCACGAACTTCCTTTCGGTGCGTCGCCGGGGCGCATCTAAGAAATCGATCTCGCGACTCGCACGCGAGACGGATCTGTCCTGAGAGAAGAGAGGCGAGGAATGGGAGGTAAGGACGGAAAGAAATCGAAGACGAGCTAAGAGGAAGAGCTCCTCCACGCCCGACTCCTCTCGCTTCCTCGCGATCCTTTGTATGGGGCCCTAGCGAGATAAAGCCAGGTAAAACTCCGAAGGCGCGTATCGCCGCGTTTCTCCGGTGATTGTTATCTGTCGGCGATATATTAAGCGCCATTACCAGTATTTAAAAGGCGGCACTCTGCCGTGGCGCAGCACTCTCGCGTTTTATCGAGATCGTCAGACGCTAGACGCGCCAGCTTTCAATCCGAGAATTCGTTATCCGGAAACCAAGTATATGTGGAACAGATGATATCAACACTTCGCATGAGATCGATTCATATCTCTTATTATCTAAATTTTTAGTTTGCTGCTAGTTCTCTCTTTCTTTTACAACAAATAAGTTTTGGAATCTTTACACGGAAAAAAAGAATATAGTTGCACAGAAATCTGTTTGTGTCAACCAGATTTAATAGTTAAATATGGAACAACTAATTGTGTGTTTGCTGCAACCGTAGAGCAATTGTTGAGTGACTGTGTTGCAGCAGTAACAATATCTGGTTGCTTCAACCAGACTGCTGCTTTGCAACATAGCGTCCCGATCGACGCAACTATATGGATAGATTAGCCTATCCATGGTAAATGAACCCCAATTAAATTCTAGTTGCCACAACCAGATCACGCGCAACTACAGCGCTGTAGTTGACACATCAAAGTATATAAGTCATATCAACCATACACGTAATCATCATACAAAGATAACTAGGGTGATGCAGCTATATTGCTTACAACTAAATATTTCTGGTTATGTGCATCATATTTTTTTTCCGTGTACCTGAATTTATTTTTATTATAACGATTGTATGCAAAAAGAATTAAAATACGGCTTAATTTTCAAGATATCGAACATTTTTTTGTAAGATAAATGTAATATCTTGCGATGAAAACTGATCATTAGCCCTGCACGTGCCACCACAGTAGTCGTACATATTACCCATTTTGTGAGGGCAAAGATTCTCTTTACGTATTTCGTCGGTTGATCGCGATCGAATAACCGCAGATGCCTCCCGACCTTCCAAAATAGGATTACAAGGATGCTTCGTGCGACACGCGTAATCCGATTTCGACTGTGCTCCGAGCTGGGAGCTAAAGATGGAATGGTCTGAAACGCAGTTAGAAAAGGTAGCCGCATATCGATCACGCACTTTCGGCTAAGATTGAGTTTCGAAATTTCTCGAACGACGAGCTACAATGCGATCGAGCCAACAGGGACGGGCTAGTATCTTCTCGAAAAATATTGGTCTGACCTTTTTTCCGTATTGAATTTCAAATGAGCTGCCTCGCGGAGAAAATTAGGCTTACAAGGGATACCACTTCATCCGCGGCTCCAAGATCGCCTCCGAAGCTAATATCGTAGTCCACCGCTTCGGTTCTTTTATAATCGAAGAGCTCCACATCGGAGGCATCAGTCGAGATAACGAAAACCGGTCGACGCAACCGTTCTGTATCATGTAGTTCCGAAATTATTTTGGGCCGTAACGTGACTAACGTAACCGCGACTAACTACATTAAATAGTAAAACGTACGACCACTTTTAATATCAGAAGCCCGGCTGCGCAACAGATATACGAGCGGCCGAAGCTACACCTTGTTCTTGAAATTTTAGATAGCGTGCTCTATTCGGGCAGCTGGTTTTAATTATTAAAAAAACCTGGAATCTCCAATGAGTCTTCTCTAATGGATGGACGCAAGGGCTTCCATTTTGCTAAGCGGTGTTAGTATAAAGCAACAAAAATTTAAAATCCGCCTCAAAAGCTGATTATTTTAATAATTTAAAAAATACGTTTATTAAGTTTTTTATATTACAACTCACAGAAGTTACCTTACTTGATTCACACTTGACTACTTGTCAATTGAATAAATCGAAATTTCCGTCCGTTTGACTCTTTTCGTAAAAGATAAGGACTTGCTACGATCCGGATTAGAGCCGACGCGACGTGCGCTCGAAAAATGGGCGAAGATCCGAATCGATCATAGGGGAAAAATCGGCGATTCCTCGGTGCTCCGCGCGCCGGTGATCCGATCGGTCGCGTACACGCGCACACGTGCATACGCGAAAGCTCACCGCAGTAAACACACGATGGAAGCGGTGTCCGATATATATTTGATAAGGCGGGTACACGGCCGGTCGAGCGCTGACAAATCGTCGGGAGATCGCCGAGCAGATATCGCGGACCTCGACGACGCGCCGATACACTGATGCATGACGGCGAATCGGCTAAATTCTCCACCAACGATTCGAGAGCACGTTCTCTATCCACGACATTGCGCGGATTTGCGAATCATGATTCAGCCTATAAATTATTTCACTTAAAATTGAAAGTAGTAATTTAGAGAGCAATTCGCTTTATATATTACGACATACGTAAAAATAAAATTAATATTAAATTGAGCAAACGATTGAGACTTACAAGGAAAGGCTCCCAGGTGTCCCTTTCCGATTTTAATGAAATTTGATGGGTTTGTAGAGGAGGTCAAAATATTCGATACGTATTTTTTTATTGGCAACCAAACACGTTTAAGAAATAAAATCAGCCCTTGAAGATCGGCCAAATTTTCGTTTTTTGACTATAACTTCTAAACGAAGCATGATAGTTTAATTTCGTAAATGTACAAAATGTATAGAATTTTAATAGCTATCCATTGATATAAACTTTAATTTTTTTGCATAAAAAAACGAAAATTTGGCCGATCTTCAAGGGCTGATTTCACCCCTTAAACGTGTTTGGTTGCCGATAAAAAAAATACGTATCGAATATTTTGACCCCCCCCCCCTATACAAAACCACCAAGTTTCATTAAAATCAGAGAAGGACACCTGAAAGCCTTTCCTTGTTAGAGGCGTTTACAAGACACAAGAAATCAAACCAAGATTTTTTAAATAGTCTCAATGATACCATTTGAATATTTACTATCATTTATATTTAATTTTATTATCACAAACGAATTGATAAATAATTTGAATTCGTTATTAATTTTCTGTTTATGTTTCACGTCAAAAAGCGTGGTTTGATCAACTAAGCGATCGCGGCGAGAAACGCTCGATCGCCGAGCAGTTCACGGGGATCGCGATGTCGAGAGCAATACTGTTCATGAGGGGCAGGCACAGAGGAGAGTATAGCACGACCTGTACTCGCAAGATCGTAATGGAATGATTGGACCCTGTTCTCCTCCGCGCCGCGCGCGAGCAAAGATGCCCGATCGCTCGCGCTCGCGATCGTATCTCGGGGTGAGATCTTAGGATCGTGCGCGATAGAGCAAGATAATGGAGATAATCTCCGGCGCGGCTTCGCTCAAAAGATCACACACCCACGCGCGACCCCGACGCTCAGATCAATTCGCTCGTGGTACATCGATCCCCATTGAAATTGCGAAAGAATCTATTTTGGAAACAAGCTGATTGCCATTCGCTGAAAATATAACATTCGAATTAAAAACCGCATCGGACGTCAATACGATGCAATTTTAAGAATAGCAAGCAGGCTAAAAGATTCTGTAAAATTCTTGTAGTCATTACCATTTTAGTAGCGCGTTAAATCAAACTTGAAATGTTTTTCTAAGAGATCGTATAAAATATATTGAACTATGTGCTATGAAACGGGAAGTGACGCATACTATACGAATACGACGGAAGAGTTTCAAAGATGGGAACGCTCATCTGCGCAAGTCTTAATCGCCAAGCCTACGTGTGCCAAGCCGCATGACGTTCAATTCTCTTTCTCCATTAACCAGCGGCCGGTACGTGCTCGCGCACGTAGCACTCGCAAAAAGCAATTCTTAATAAACAATAACAGATTTCACGACGGCGAAACAGTTATATCCCATTACAGGTTCTTGCGTTCGAGGAGTTCGCTCGCAGGGCTTGCGCGCTCTCGCATTCTTCCGTCTAGCCTCTTCAGGGCGTTATCGCGCACTTCTCGCAGCTCGTAAGTCCGACTCCATTGGCTCGATTGCCCATTACAGCTCTAAACACCTGTCGGTGAAATGGGTCGTGGCGCAATTAAAAGCGAGGCCTCGCGACGGCCACGGAGAGGAGCAAGAGCCGACGATAATTAACGACTCTTCGCGTTACCCCGATAATCGCTACTTGCGAATCACAGGCGAGCTTGCCTCATCTAGTCTCCCTTACACATCCCTCCCCCTCTTGCCCCCGTCTTCCTCGTTTTCCTATACCTCGGCGAGTGACGAGGGGCGTTGAAATTACGCCGGCGTGGAATGCGAATAAACTTCGTCGCCTTTCTTTTTAATGCATTTATATAAATACGCTTTACAAGGATGAGGCAAGATAATATCCTCCAGATAAATACTATCCAGAACTTTTGAAAGGATGACAGATCTCCATGAAAAATATTTTAATTCATTTGAAAAATCTTCACCTCCGCTTCCACCTTCACATCTATTTCATTTTTAGAATTTCGATATCATTCCCACGATTATTTGAAAAGATTTCACCTGTATCGATTTACAAAGTCAAATATTATATCGCAATCTTGAAAAGTAGTATTCTTAGAATTTTATTATTGTCAAAGAACTAACAATGTATAACTCAATTGCAAAGGTCCTTAGCACTGTACCACTAAGAGTGGCTCCTGACTTTGATAATTAGGGTAACATCATTCCCCTTTATCTTCTCACATCTATTCGAAGCGTTAAAGCGACATGGCGCGTTCCGAGAAGCAATGCGTGCCCTTTTCCCAGCGATCTGATAGCGCGAGCGTCAATGTATCCTTTTATTAACATCAGGCAGCATCGCACCCCTGCCTCCTCCTTATCTTCTGCCCCGTCACGCGACGGACAAGGGGTTGGGAACGACGTGCCTAATGAACGCGATTCAGAATACGCGTCTTCCACGGAAGTGACGGAAATTGAATTTCATCGGCGCGCTAGTGATTACCCGCGCGGAGGAGATGAATTGCACGCTACGCGAGGTTGCGCGAGTCGCGGCGTATCTGTGTTTATGTACGTTTTATCCTTTGGAGCCGTCAGTCAAGCGTGGCCGATGAGACGGACGGAGGTAACGACCAGGTGCTCGTACGAGGAACTCAAACATCAAATTCACACACGGGGCCACGCCTCCGGCAGCACGTATGTCACTTTCCTCATGTTCTCCGCGGCCATTCGCTATCGCTATTGTACGTGGTGCATTCGGCAAGCTATCGTATAGAAATACAGGTAGCACTCATTACGAGCAAGAAGATTTTAATAGACGCAGGAAAACGCCTACCTCCGAATTGGAGAGCCATTCACAATCAAGAATATATTATAAATAACACTGATATACATACATAGGGTAGATGCACCATTTGTGGCCACACAGTTCTTTGCATATAAAGAAACCTAATCTGCCTGTCTGCATGATCAACAAAAATGCTTGCAGAATAAAGTTCTTTCGATTGTTACGCACTACAGCCGACTTGAAAGTAAAAAAATTACGAAAATCGCGAAAGTGGCCAAAACCAGCGCAGTGGCCACAACCGGTACATTTACCCTATATATGTATGTATAATATATATATAAAGATATATTGATATATCAATATTATATAAAGAAAATATTGCTCTACGTATTTCATTTCATGTTTGGAAAATGATTGGACGCTAAATCAAAATCCAAGGTAAAAGATACCGCATGCCGTGAGACTTATAATACTTATATCCGCTGCATATAGATAGATTTTGTGTTCCATACCGTTTTCGGCGCGCATAAAACACCTCCACGATATCCCGCTTCCTCGTTTACGCGGCCGGGACCTCCCGCTATTCGAGCCCTCGAGAGACGGACACTGATCTCGATTTTGTCCCGGGCCCCCGGGTATCGCATTACCCCTAAAGTGTCTCTATCCCGTACGAATAAAGCCGACTGCCGGACTCGGATTGGCTTGTTTACGAGACGTCGAGCGCCATGACGTTCCGCGCGGCCATCGCGGTGGTCGACATAAGGAAGCATAAAAGTCGCGGTGATACGATCGAGCGGCATTCCGGCTCGTATTTTATTGTCCGGCCCACTACGGGCAACCTCGCGGGCTTTCACGTACTCGTGCTATCCTCGTGCCCGTCTAAATATTTTAATTACCCCGGCATTTCGGCGCCCGATGCACGAAATTGTCGCGCTCCGCGCTCAGACAAGTCGCATTGTGAACCGGACAATCGGATCATTGAAATTCCACGCGCATTCCCGAACGAAGAAATAAAAACCGCATCCCGATTTATCGCTCGTGAATCTCCATAAGGCACGGTGCGGACTCGCTCCGTATTGATCCGATAAATTGCAAAGGTTTATACGCGAGTTTTAAAGACACGCTTATGCTATTTCGACGCCATGGAAATACGAGGATAGTTTGATAAGTTTGGTAAAAAAGCAAGTAAAACACATTTTTTTAGAAAAAATCAATTTTATTTGTCAACATAGTCTCCTTTGAGGGCTACACGCTTGGTCCAGCGATTTTCCAATTTTTTCATCCCGTCCGAAAAATAGATTTTGTCAAACTGCAAAACAGTCGTTGACGGTGGCGATGGCATCCTGATTTGATGAAAATTTCTTCCCACCGAGCTAAATTCTTAATTTCGGGAACAGGAAGAAGTCTTGGCTTATCAAACTTATCAAACTATCCTCGTACTTTAGAGTATTCCCAACATCGAACCCGGGAATCAAGCGCAGTGAGAAAGAAGATCCGCGAGATCCTCGGCGAAATTACTCCCGAGCGAATCAGTAACTGAATTACTAAGGAAATTCACGTGCGGCGATGCGGACGCAATTTACCCCGCGTCGAGATGATCACAGATTTATGAAACTTTTAGCGTGTCATCGACGTCGATGTGTTTAAGGCAGACGGACAGGCCGGCCGGCCGAGGGAATAGAAGATTGAGCCGCGCTCACGTACGCGAATGAATACCTAATTAAGATCTTAATTACTCCGGCCAGTAACGGCGTTTCACCTTCGACCGACTCCCACGATGCGGTTTATAAGATTGTTAATATCATCATTTATATCTCGGTAACGCGAGATCGTTAGTGTCCCGGGGCACCGTTAATCAGCTCCCGGTTGTATAAAGCGGTCAACCCCTTGCGCGCCGAGTAGTAATTCATGGCAACCCTTTTGCCTCGCTCCGCTGCCAGGAGCGGTGCGCATAATGAGGTCTCTTTAGACCGAGGCAACGTGAATGGACGTACGGATAATTGCGGTCCATTACAATTCGACCACCGCGACGGCTGCGCGATCGAAAACATCTTTCTCGCTCTCTCGTCATCAACGCGCCGACAGCTGCTCGTAAGCCCGCAGTACGATCCTCCTTTTATCTCTCGAAGAAGAAGGATTCGTTCGTAGATACCTCACTCGGCTGTCCAGCGCAAGCGTATTACGGTATCATAAATCGCTTGTCCTTGAAGCTCGATCGATCGAGCGTGATGGGTGACGGTTTATCGCCAGGCGACATTTAGCCGACATTTATTGACGCGCCGAAATTTATATGCGAGCCGGAGCGACTTTACGTCCGCCCGACAACGTTTCCGCGCGTCTGATAAATTACCCCGCGCGAGTTTACGTCCAGGGGTTTTGCGCACGTCTCGGAAGTGGAAAAGCGTACGGACTGGCGTATACATGTATCACATTACGGCGAGCATCTGGTCTTGAGTCGATTTCTCACGCTGTATCGGGAGTTAATCAACCTCGATGAACCGATGTCGAAGCCGTCGATAGACAGACAGACGCATTTTGCCTCTAAGCCCGTGGCAGGGTCACGTAGTTAAATCTTGCGAAGATCCTTGTACTTGATATATAATACGGCTCCTTGAGAAAAAAGTCTTGTTATCTCTACTTCGTCTTGAACGATGCCCACGTCGCTTCGCGCTATCATACCTCGGCGTCACGAATATTGTTGCAACGGGACTCGAGGAGAGGAAGCTGTCAAATCAAATTTGCTAGACGGCCCAAAGTATAAATCAATTTCACGTTCCCAATTTTTAACACTTGTTACACAACGTTATTTACGTCACTTTACCGACAGCGATTCTTTTTTTTTTGTCGCACGCGCAACAGATTAAGGATCGATATTGTCAGATTTGAACGCGTGACCGACTCTCTCGACGTCTCCCCTGCGGAATCGTCGGAACATCCGCGTGCGGCCGCGGGAACAATAATTGATATTCCGCGGAGAGCGCTATGGCCGAGCAGGCCGCATCGCGCGCAGCCGGCTCTCGTCGTGCCGGGCTGTGATTAATAAGTCATTCATTAATATAAATGAATTCCCCCGACGCGAATGATTCCATGATGAATCGGCTGCATTTACCGGTGCGCGAACGCCCGGCGGGTGCGAACGTAGCGTCAATCGCGGACAGCTTTGTACCACTTAAGCTTTAAGCGCGCGCACGTTTGCACGTTTGCACCGCGTTCACGCCGCGCCGCGCCGCGCCGCGCCGCGCCGGGCGAGGGGTGGCTGCTCGTTAAGTTGGCGCCTTTAACGGCCCGGAATATAAAGGGGCAGCGCGCAGCACCGTATACGTACGCTCCGCACCGAGACGCTGATAAATCAATTACGTGCGCCCGACGCGATAGAGACAGACGTGCGATTTGTCGATCGAGCGGAACCTTCGCAATCGCCGAAGGTAACCGACGATCGGTGGATCGTTCGAGGAATGACGCGGATGGAAGGGTTGAGAATCCGCTACGAACAAAAGGTGTGCCGGACGGTGCGCTGGACGGGCAGGACAGAGGACGGGCAAGCCGCAAGCGTGACTCGCAGGAACGCAGTTTCGATTTCTATGGACAATTAGCGATCGCGGCGCGGCTGCGCGGATAATGCGGGCGTACATATGCGCCCGCTCGTTTTCTCCTCGTCGGCGTCGCGGAGGCAGGCTCTCTGATGGAGAGGGTGCGCTGGGAAGAGGGGAAGAAAGAGGCGGAAGGCGAGTGTTGGGGGGGCCAGGCGAGGGAGACGGTGCGAGGACGACGGACCGGGCGGCGCGGCGCGGCGCGGCGCGGCGGGCCGGAGAGGGTAATAGAGAAGAGAGAAGGCGAGCGTGGAGGGAACGGACAGGCACGGCTGAAAACTCGTAGGCAACTCTTGCGCGGTATTATGCGCAATCCTGTGAATGCACCTGTCAGTGGTCATCATTCAACAGCTTCATTGACCCTAGGATCAATTGGGATGCAGTGATTCTCACGCTCTGCGACACGCCGCGCGGACGGCGCTCCGCTCCGGCCGCTCCGCTCGCTCGTACCCGGAGCAGCGGGACGCCTCGCCTCGAAACTGACGGGCACTGTTCGACGGGGGCGGGGGTTAATGAGACACGCTGATTGGCTTCGGAGATTCATCGGGTGGCTGACGTTGATCAATTTTTATCCCGTCCTATTTGCATACAACTGGCGCGCACCGACAGTGGCGTAAACATGCCTCCCGTTTTTTTTCGCGGGTTCTTCCTTGCCGGGGGGGGGGAGGGGAGGGCGGAGGGGAAGGGACGATCGCTTTGAAAAATTCGCCGCGGCGTGTCATCTCCGCGCGTCTTTGTTCGCTCGATCGTTCTCGCGCGAGAGTACGCTTCTTCCTTGGTACGCGGCACAAGAGCCTCTGGTTTCTCGGTATTTTCGGTTAATGGATGCGTCCTTCGCGGCGAGAGTGCTCGTCCGTAGACGCAATACATAATTACAGGAATATTAATAATCCGTGGCGGTCGCACAAAGGCACGTAATTTGCGCAATTAGAGTCACCGCTCTCACCGCGTTATACCGGAGCGATCGCTGATGAGTTCGAAGTAACGATTTTTCGTGGGTCGCGCCAACCGGTCGCGCGCACGTCCGCGCAATTTTTCGAAGCACCGTTAGCGCCGACGATCGTGATTTATGGTTCGCGCCGGAGATAGAGCTAACTATGTAATATAACGCGCGCGAGAGCAAGGCGTCCACGCCAATGCGGACGCGCGGGTAATGCTCGCCGGTTTCTGGACAAGCGTACGGAGCAAGTATCCTTACGCGAGCCGTACGCCTTATTCGCGTACGCCATCCGTGCATAATCTTCGACAGGCTCCGGACTCGCGGAGGTGACTCGTGGCATTCGAAACAAAAATCCCGCGCCGAGGCCGCACGACCGCGATTGATGATGGATCGCTCGTCCGTGTGTGAGTCGTCATTACATTAATCTCCAGTGAAGTCGATAGCACTGCCCGATCGCTAATAATTAAATTAAACAGCGTTGATACGCCGGGACGATTAAAACGCGCTCTTCTTTATATTTCGCGCTGCGCGATATCTTTCTTTTCGTTATACTGCGACTTTGCAATGAAAAAATAATATAACGTAAATGCTAAATGCATATTGATTCCGGCTAAAAATGATAATCTAAATCATTTTCTGTCCATTTTATATTCTTGCGGTGATGTTTATCGTCTCCGTTGTGAGCTTATGATATTAACTCGCTTATAAGATACGAATATTCTCGTAAATACCTTCGCTCTTGTATTTGCATCGTGGCACAATCATATTTTATTATAGATCGACACGCGAGACGCGCCAATTTCCATAAGCGATGACTGCGAAGTAAAGTTTGACGGGAGTGAGAGAAGCGGAGTCGGGCGCGGAAGAAGCCGTTCGCGAGATGCGCCGCCGGTTGTGGTCATAAAGCCTGAAACGTATTATAAACGCAAGTATTATAAACCTGTACCACTCCCGCGCGGAATTGTAAAATTGTCGAGCGAGCGCGAATGGAAAAAGATAGAAACTCGCGACGGTGACGACGTGAAGATAACGTGTCCTTCTACACAACGCGAATCGGAAAATATTAGATAGACGCAATTTATTTTATTTTAAAATTAATCTTTTGAAAGAGAAAAAGAAAGGGAGAGGGAGAATCACGTCCATGACACTCTGAAATAACCAAGTTCATTAATAATGAACTTAGAAAACCAGAGACCCTCATTTATTTGAAACAGCATACTCTGTCCCATTTCGTTCAGCATTAAAAAGAAATCATAGCATTTCAATTAAATTGTTAAGACACTAACATCTTATTGTGGCTCTCTCTCTCTCCGAGCCCCTTTTTTTATTAAAAAGAATAGTCTGCAGTCGATCAGTCGTATAAATACTGCGAAAATAGAGAAAACTCAACGTCGAATTATTAAACTGATCGACTATTCTTTTTAATAAAAAAAGGGGCTCGGAGAGAGAGAGAGCCACAACGAGATGTTAGTGTCTTAACAATTTAATTGAAATGCTATGATTTCTTTTTAATGCTGAACAAAATGGGACAGAGTGTGCTGTTTCGAATAAATGATGGTCTCTGCCGCCGAAAATCAGAATTAGGTAAATAATCTCACGACTCTGTTGATATTAAGTCTTCCTCGGGAGAAAGCTCGCTCTCACAGCTAGTCCAAAGAGAGTCTTTCGAGCGATGCTAAATCACCACGTTAAATATCTGGCTGGAGCCTCCTCGCGGATGAGAATGGGGAAAGAGAACGAGGAGACTGGACGACGTCCTCTTCTGCTCAGCAGTCTCCGAACCATTCGCTCTTATTTCCCGGCTGCTCCCGCGGCGAGGACGTTTCTCGTAATCCGATCGTAGCGCCCGTAGATCCCGAGATCTTGAGGTATCGCGCAAGAAACGTGATACGCCGATAAAACGAGATACCTGCGCCATCCCCGCGTGTGGACCCCCGCTTCCTGACGAGCGACGACGGGGCGAAGGAGACGGACCAGAGGATCGAGAACGCGGCCGCGCGAGGGAGTCGAAAATAAAATAAAATAAAATAATCGATCAGGCGGCTCGTAAAATTCCCCGGAGACGCAAATGAGTCGTTAAAAGGCCGGCACGCACCCCTGCTGCGCTACAGTTCCCCGATCTCTCCTCTCTCTCTCTCTCTCTTTCTTTCTGTCTCCCTTCGCGTTTCTCGCCCGTTTACTACTACCGCTTACTAAACTTCTTTAACCAAATTAGAATATATCGTTCTGGGCCTCGCGCATCACGTCCGTGCCGGTCTCTGACGCGTAAATCACGACGGGATATAAAACTGTGGCGTTCACCGGGTCCGTCCGGCTGAGTAAGCACTATATTCTTTACACTATGTACGATCGGGCCTCGAATGCTCGGTGGACGGCTCGGCGCCGACACGCCACGTCGCGAGATTCGACACGCTCGGATTCGACACGCTCATTACGCGAGAGTCGGAATAATCCCAAGTGTCGGCGAGACTCGTTTCCCCAAAAAGAGATCGGTGACCCTCGTCCGGATCGAGCTTAATTTTACAGTTACGACCCCGGCGTTACGCCCGCTATACCTCCGGCTCTGTTACAGTCTCTATCCTTCAAATAATTATTTATTTTGAAATGATAAGAAATTATTTTTATTTGTCTCTTGCGCAACGATGATCGCTCCCTTAAATGTTGCCCGTGAAGGATCTGGCGTTTACTACACGGCCAGGTACAATTTTATAGTCTGCGGCGCGACTCCACCGCCGAATGTATATTTGCGCTCTCCCAGCGGGAAAGTCTCAAAAGGCACCGCCGACCGGTCGTTTAGTAGCGTATGCTCGCGAAATGAAGTCGATCGGGATGGTAAACCGACTGACGGACGGACGGACCGGGCGGTTCGAGGCGAATCGCGCGTAACCTTCGACCTGGCACCGGCTCGGCTCGGCAGTGTCACGGGGAGTCACGTGGCCGGCATAAAACGTGACGTGCCGTGAAATACCCTCCTAATGGGCGAGCGGGTTGCGTTCACGCACGCGGCCACCGTCATCGTCGTCGTCTTCGTCTTCCGCAACGTTCCTCTCAACATTGTCGAGCCCGTAACAGACTTCAACAGACGTCTCTCTTTGTATTGATAAACTTCCTTATATTAATTAACACATCTACTGATTAATTTCTACACTGAGAAAAAAAGCTATTGCTTCAATTAAAGTAGTATCACGGGGTGCCATAAGTAGTTCATTCAATTGTATTATTAATAGACCCGATATTTGGATTATTAAAACAATGATTGAATTATTGGTTTAAAAATGCAGACATTGGGTCTAATAATAATACAAGTGAATGAACTACTTATGTTTTTGGCACCCCGTGATACCACTTTAATTGAAGCAACAGCTTTTTTTCTCAGCGTACTATTTAAGTATATTATTTTTTTTTAAGAGATGGAAAGAAAAGTAAATTTAATCATTTATATATTGCAATAAAAGTCATGGAAAATCTCAGAAAACGCACTGTTACAAATTTGAGAAATTAAAAAAAATTACAGACCCATCATTTTGACCACTTTGGTAGTGTTAATATCAAATTATTATTAATATTATTAATATTATTAATATCTAGTTTAGAAACTTGGGAAGTTGCCACGAGCTGTTTCCAGTTAGAATTTAGCTTAGCTCGCCTGATATTTTTATTAACATTTTCGCCTTTGTTAACGTAATATGACTATTCTTGTCACGAGCGAAAACTAATAATAAACCACCTGTTTTAGATCTCGCCAGCTAGCTATTCCGCTATGCTACACCGTCGGCGAATCGTTAAGAGAAAACCTATTCTATGTATATTGAGGCGCACACTGTTGCGAACGGCAGATTAACTTCAATGGACGTCGATAGTCACTTCCCCTTCGCTTATTAAATGACACGGTAACTATGGGGCTCTATAAAGAGCTCCATAAACCGCGTTCGGCGAATGAGCACAATTATATTTCGATTAAGGCGAAACGGGAATGCGCCAAGCTGAGCGCCGACCGTTCCGGCCGTTCGTTCGTTCGTGGAAAAGCGCGCGAGCGCACTGAAAACCGCGCGCTGGGCCCGCTCGCAATACCGCGTTTCACGTTCGTTATCGTTATTACCACCGCGCGAGTTATAATGTTATTTTCAATAGCCCGGCCTCCCACCGGCGCCGCAAGTCCTCGAAGAAACGAACATAAATTCCGTCGAGGACGATCGTGTCTCGCATTCTTCGTCGCGCTGCGCTCTCGCATACTTGCGAACGCGGCCGTGGCGCTTTTTCCCACCGGCGAAAAACGCCACGCTGCCGCCGCAGCGGTCTCATCCATTACCGTGCAAATGCAATTATTATCGTTTCGAGCGAACGCGCGGGTCGCGCAAGAAGGGCGGTATATTTGTTCGTCGCTGCGTGCTACCCGCTAAAAATCCGACTTTCAATTAACGGACGGCGGGCGGAAAGTAACGCACCGAGGGCGACGCGTTCAAGGTGGTAAGCGTTCATGACGCCGACATAGGTCCCTTTTTACCCTGAAAAGTATTCTGAGAATATATCACTCTTGTTTTCCCACATTACCCGATGTATAAACATTTACACACACACATATACATATATATATATGTAATAAATATGTATTTTTCTACTTGTATACAGGGTGTTCTAAAAAGGTACTCCCAAAATTTAGGGAGATATTCTTCACACCTAAAGGATGAAAAAATGTTACATGAACATGGGTGCGGAAACGCTTTTTTCAGGAGTTAGAGCTTCTTTTCTTTTACTTGTGGGGACATTTAAAGATAATATCGTACATGCTACACCGCAGTGCGTGATATTCAGGATTTTCGTGACCGTACACGGAAAGAATGTTTTTGCTGAAATATTTAAAAATTTGGCCAGATACAGATCTGAAAATAATTTTGTTGGGTCATCAAAATAATTATGTAGGACGCCCAAAATAGTTGCTAGAATATTAAACCTTTTTGCAGCGTTATTGTCATGTTTGAGTGTCCTACATAGTTACTTTTGATGGTTTAACAAAATTATTTTCAGATCTATAACTGGCCAAATTTTTAGATATTTCAGTAAAACCGTTCTTTCCGTGTATCACTGCAGGCTGCGAGACAATCCGCTATACGCCTGGCGTATTTGAACGTGTCCGTGAATCGATGCGTCGACGTGTCAATGCTTCTTGTATTCGGGTGGTGGACATTTTCAACATTTGTTGTAACCCTACTCAAGATCACATTAAAAACAAATGTAAATAAACCTACTGATTAAACGATTGTCGTCCACAATGATTAATCCTAAATTGTTTCTTGTGTAAGTAATACAGTCAACAGTATTTTCAACATAACTCCTGAAAAAAGCGTTTCCGCACCCATGTTTATATAACATTTTTTTATCCTTTAGGTGTGAGGAATATCTCCCTAAATTTTGGCCGTACCTTTTTAGAACACCCTGTATATGTATGTATAAATCTATTAAAGATATATTTATCGAAAATCAGGCAAGAAGTAAGGAGGAAATTGGAATAAACTGCATCAAGTTTATAATCGCAGAAACCAATTCAATCTTCACGCGACAAAGAACGTACCCTACACGGAAAGAACGGTTTTACTGAAATATCTAAAAATTTAGCCAGATACAGATCTGAAAATAATTTTGTTAGATCATCAAAAGTAACTATGTAGGTCACTCAAACATGATGATAATGCGGCAAAAAGTTATTAATTATTAAAAAGATATTCTAGCAATTATTTTGGGTATCCTACACATAATTATTTTGATGATCCAACAAAATTATTTCCAGATCTGTATCTGGCCACAAAATTTCAAATATTTCAAATATTCAGCAAAACCATTCTTTCCATGTACTCCACCAATTCTCGCGAAAGAATCGCGGTCGGCTGGAGACCGATTCGATGCATTCGTGGATCGTTACGAGCGAATGTGCACGGTCAAAGAAATATAAGGGTAATAAGGGTTCGGTATGGTAGGAGCGTTTGAATAAACGGACATAAAATATTCATAGTCGTGCGGGACCGTGCACGAGACAAGAGTGACCCGGCGTACATACGCGAGAGGATCGGCGGCTGCGGCGATCGACGTGGCCGCGGTAAACGTTCGCCAGGTGAAACCCACGGCAAGAAGGGGGTATATACTCTCGTGCGCGAGCGTGCGCGTACCCTTCCCGTACCTAATGGTCGTACCGGGCATGCACACGATCCTGCGGGCGCCCGGCAATTACATTATTAATAGAGATATTACTCCCTACGCTCAGGCATTACGACATCGTAACGCGTCGTAAGAGAACGCGCGTAGTTCGAGATTGGCTCCTCTCCGCGGAGAGAAAAAGGGAGAAAGAGAGAGAGAGAGAGAGAGAGAGTTACACCGGGCGGTGAGGGGGGTCCACGGCGGGAGGAGGCATTAAGGTGAAGAATAAGAAGAGGAAACGACGCGGTCCGCGCGCGGCGGAGATTGGAAGAAGAGCGGGGGGAAGATGGCACGACGGCGAAGGATAAAACCGCGTAAGAGAAGGCAAAAGCGTGTATAGGGGCGGGAAGGGGGAAAAAGAGGGAGAGAGAGAGTAGGCTCGGATCGGCGCCGCAGATTGATCACTCCAATCTGTTTCTGCCGCGGACCACACATGACGCCCGGCGGAAATTTTCAGTATCCACTCGTAGCAGCGCGCGTGGTCGGACAGGCGTCGTGACCGCTAACGCGCTATCGAAAACGTCGAACGCTGCCTGGCGCGCGCGGCAGGTGGATGAGAACGGCGACGAAACGCGGCAGCGCGTTGGACGGATGGAGAGGCGAACGGGGAATATTCGACGTCGGGATGAAACGACGTACGGGAGTAATTGCGTTACGGGTGTTCGTTAAACAAAGCGCGGGTATAGACGCGCGAGACTTCCGCGTGCGCGCGGACGGATCCGCGCGCGCGGGATGATCGATGAACGCCGATCGTTTACCAGTCCGTAAACGGTCCTCTCGCCCTCTCGAATCGCACTCGCAGCGTCATTACGCGCGAGTGCGATTCGCGGTGGATTCGCGACGGGCGTTTAGGATCCTATTAGGTGATCGATAGTCCCCGCGACTATCCGCAGACCGTCCGAGACAGCCGGAGCTTTCACCCACGTGAATCGTTCGATCAATTTATCGTCGATTTTTCCGTCCGATGGAAATTTCGACGGCAGGTCACATTATTCGCGGGATCCGCGATGTATTAACGGCGCGGTTCCTCGGGTCGCCGATCCGCGCCGATCGCGGAACAGATCCTCGACGTCGGCGGCCAGGGTGGTCGTTACGGCGGGGGCGGCGGCGGCGGTGGCGACGACGGGACGGGGTGGGGATCGCGCTTACCGAGACGGTAAGGATTATGGAAAGGAAAGGAATGGAAAGGTAAGGTAAGAATAAACTAGGCGCGGTGGGAGTGGGTCCGGATGGCCTCCATTCTCGTCACTGGCTGCGAAGAGGACGGCACCGACCAATCGGCAAACGTTGCCTCCGGCCTCACCTTCCCTCGTCCTCCGTGTGCCGTGTGCTTGCGGATATCTCGGCGCGTGTGTACACATCGCGGGGGGAAAGATCGTCTGAAAAATCGCGCCTCACCTGCCTCGCGCAGGTCGGGGGTCACCCTCACTCGGGTACTCCTCCGCCGCGACGCATACGGCGACGCGCGACGCGACTTCGCCGCACGAGCGCAATACGTGATAGTCCGCGACGTGATACCGACGACCACGAGACGAGGACACCCGTGAGCGATATCACCTACCTCCGTCAGCGACTTACTGTTTACGTGCCACGAATATAGGCACGCACCTCCTGCATGCGACCTTAGTCCTGTCCTGAAAACTCTTCGCAAATTCAATTCGAAGTTTAATTCGTCCCTTGTTCCCGCTCCTTTTGTTTCCTCGTTTATGGACAATCAGTAACGCTCGGTTCAGAATTGTTCGGAATCACTATTCTGGAATGGCAGAACGATAAAAAACTTTGGTTTTTCAGATAGTAATTAAATCTGGTGAAAATAGGGAAGAAAATTAACACATATATGTCCAACGAGGAAATCCTTTCTTATTTTTTGAATACTTCAAATAGCTTCGATATCTGCTTTAGCTTGATTCTTTTATATATTTAATTATTCAGAGTTTAGACTTACTGTTTGTCAATATATCTTGTAAAGTTCGTCAATATAAGAGTACAATAACAGATTATTATATTTAAGTCAGGTACGTAGAATTGATTCCGTATAAATTATTTCCCCATTAAGCATCAAATGCACAATCGACATAAGTCCTGACCGGCACTTTTACGCGACAGCTTCGTGAATAACCACCCACATAGCGCTATACGATCTTGCATATATCGTGAAATATCTCAGCTTCGAGTCCTTCCCATTTGCAGTTCGACGTCCGATAAATTCCGGGCTAATACCCGATTTAATACGTTATCTGCATCCGCAATCCCGACCGTGATACATCTCGCATCATCACCGAACTGCCGTTCCACTCGCACGAAATGCACGTGCATTACTCGCGATGCAGAACACAGAGAGACGGCGGGAATCAGCTGATCGAGATGTAAGACCAGGAAGATGAAGGAGTAATAATAAGCTAACTTCGCCAACTTTGATTTTATGCGCGTCGGGTATAATCCGAGATTAAAGACACTGGCGATTATTTCGCAAACCGGCTCGAACCCGCGAGCGCATAAAACAAAATGCCGAACGTTAATGAGACCACGTTTGAACTCCCTTCACTTCGATGGCCATCATTCTCGACGATGCTTCATTGCGAGGACGCGGTTGAGAGCGTCATGCGTGCACTGTCAATGCGAAAACTCTCAGCTTTCACGAGTACATCTTGGCGGCTGGGAAGAAACAGCTTAAACCAAAAATCTCAACTAGGCATTGAGTTAGAATATTTAATGTTCTTTTGAATTCTAACTGGATGATTTAAAATATTTTCATGAATTTATGTATCATTAAAATACGTAAAAATATTGAAAAACAATATGTAAGATATTTCAACTTAATATATTTAAATTTTCTTACGATAGTACTGCCAGTCGGTTATTTAACGTATAATCGAATGACAAATAATAAAACAGAAGACTTAAGGAGGTTGGCTACTCAACTAAAAATGATAAGAATTAGTTGAAATTTATGGAGGATATTCGTCTATGGGAATCTGCCATCCATGAAAAATTTAAAGTCAATGGTCTGCATGGTTGTTGAGTAATTAATTATTGAAGTTATACTCTCATACACGGGCGACGTAGCAAAAATTGTATAACTTTTTTTTCGTTATTATTTTCCATCATTATAAATGAGAATAATGTAGAATCAAATGTAGAGACATATGATGCGAATAAAAATTTGTGAAAATTGAACAAACTTGAATATAAAATTATTAAATAAACTAACATATTTTATTAAACCAACCATGCAGATCATTGACTTTTTAAATTTTGCATGGATGGCAGATTCTCATAGACGAATATTCTCCATAAATTTGAACTAATTCTTATCATTTTTATATTATTGTATATTTGTCATTTGTATAGTTAATAAATAATTTATTTTCGCCCCAATAACGGCGTTAGCTCACATTGGCTTACTTCCATATTATCCTTGATTTTATATCCGAGAGCCTTGTTATCATTAATTTTACACTGAAAAAAAATACACTAAATCCAAAAAAAATAATTTATTTAAATACTTGCAAAGAGATCAGTTATTGAAGTCAAGCAGCAAATATATTTCAATTGATAAAAATAACAATTATATATTTAACGTAGCAAAATGTTTTTTGAAATAAAGTAGATATTTAATTAACTTAAATAACTGATCTCTTTGCAAGTATTTAAATAAATTATTTTTTTGATTTAATGTTTTTTTTTCAGTGAGTTATCATATTTTTAGTTGAGTAGCCTACCTCCTTAATGAACACGTAAGCTTAAATAAATCCAATTTTATTTACCGCTTAAACGATATATTTGCTCAATGGTATTCCCAGAAAAATCTGCAATTACGATTTATTACGAATCTATCAAACCGCGCCGTCGTCTCGCATTAATAAAGCTCGCGCAACGCTGCTGATCGATTTTGAAACGATGCAAAAACCGAAGAAAATCGCGTTACGTTCATTTTTATCTGATTACTCCCCCTTTCGCGCCGTTGAGATTTTTCCTTTCTATATATCGTACATCTTTCCACCTCCTCCCTCTCGTCACGCGCCCGGCGCCGTTGTTGCGCGAACGCTCCCGAGCTCGCACCTGCCCGTCATCTTTTCGTGGCGCGTATTCCACGCGCGGGTCACGCTAATTTCGCGATCGAGCCTTCCACGGAGAAGGGCTTCTCGATTGCATTTTGACGGGAGAGGAATTACAGTCGCTGACGCGTGCAGGCGTCGGCGAATTTCTGGGGCGAGGGGACGGAGACGATGGTTGAAGAGAGGACGAGAAGGGACGGGCGGGAGGCAGACGTAGTACGTGCCGCAGTCGCTCGATTATTTATAGTCGCGTGTATTGCGCGAAGTTTAGCGATGCAGACGCGTACGTAGTGATTACTTCCTCCCACTTGCGCCGATCTCGCACGCGAATCTTCGCGATAGACAAAAGCTCGCGCTACGGCGGAACGCGAGCCGATCCGTTCTCGCCGTCGATCGATATCAATTGCAGTTGGGCCGGGACGATCTTTTTTTCGGCCGCAGGCGCCGATCGCTCTTATCTTCCTCGTTGCCGCGATTCGTCGCGGCTCATTATGCGCTCCACGGTCTAGGCGCGACATGGGAGAGTAGAAAATGGAAGCGCGAAGGAGGATAGGCCGAAGAGCCGAAGACGACGCGGACCGCGCGCGGCGTCACGTCGGGATTACAACAGCGGTGGTTACACTGTCGCGGTTTAAATGTCAGCGCTACGCGACGTCTATTACCCCATCCACAATGCGAGCATCGCTAATTTATCTGTCGTTACCGCGCGTAGTGAGCCTCATAGGTAGATGTTAGTTAATCCTCTGTACACCATTACCCCGTCACATACACTAGAAAATGTAGTGGCGCGCTGGCGGGTCCGGTACATTCCACTTTCTAAACGTCGTTAAAAAATGGGACGCCGCGTAACGAGGCCCACGGAATTTATTTGACTTCTTTCTACTTTAATCGCGCGTGAGATCGGTCGTATTATGATAAATCATCGGTGTAGGTCTCGTTACCGAGCAGGACGAGATGGGCAATATTTAACCGATTATCTCTCCGCAGTCGGGAAGAGGAATTGTTTGCGTTTCGTATACTTGAATTTCGTGAAAGCGATAATCCGGATATCGGGACTAAATTCGAGTGTTGTAATATTTCGGAGAAAGTGCACACGGTATTACCGTAAAATGATTTTTTTACTGCGTAAATAATTTTTTTTGGATTCCATTAGCGTCGATTATTAATGCAAACTTTGAGAAACGGAAGTAAATATCCCTCACAATATGAATAATATATAAATAATTTACTAAATTTTAACTTCGTAATACAACTTAATAATAACACAGGATCACAAAAAGAAATTTGTGAAAAGCAATTGGGATCAGAGTAGGTGATTTTTATAAATTTTGGGTCGCAAAAAACAATGCCGCTGGCCAAATTGCTCTATCACGTCACAATTTTGAGTTAATTGCAGTTAAAATTGCAAAAAGGGCTATTTTAGTGAATTTTGGCATATTATAACTATAGTATGTGACATGTTGGAGAAGTTTTATTGCAATCAAAATTAAGCACATTGTTAGGACTTTTAACCCTTAAAAGGAACTTGTTGTGTCGGTTATGGTTAATACTATATGATATACAGGGTGTGTCCGAGAAGTCGTTAGCCACCGGAAAGGTGGAAGTAGATTGAGTCAAACGAAAATTTTTTTTAATTGACACAAACTAGTGTACTATACGTATTTTGGGTCGCTGAAGTCGAATCCGTTGGCCGTTTTTGTCCACCACGTCTAAGTTTTTTGTAAATTGCAAAGAAATGTATTAAATCACTTAAAATGTTTAACCATAACCGACACAACAAATTCTTTTTAAGGGTTAAAAGTCCTAACAATGTGCATAATTTTGATTGCAATAAAACTTCTCCAACATGTCACATACTGTAGTTATAATATGCCAAAATTCACTAAAATAGCCCTTTTTTGCAACTTTAATTGCAATTAACTCAAAATTGTGACGTGATAGAGCAATTTGGCCAGTGGCATTGTTTTTTCATTGCGACCCAAAATCTATAAGAATCACCTACTCTGATCCCAGGTGCTTTTCACAAATTTCTTTTTGTGGTTCTGTGTAATCGTTAATAATTCTTATAACTGTTGTTAAGCACAATACAAGATTTGACAAATTAATGAGAATCGGTGGATCTCTCGAAATAAGAAAGTACCGATGCGCAACGTGCCTATCATCGAGTGCAGTTTCATGAATGGTATTAAGGAAACCGGACTCACGATAATCTTTAACCCTTTAAGCAACATGAACGTACATTTACGTTATACCGCCTGCTATAATACGAATGATATGAATTTTACGCTAAATTAATTTACTAATAAAAATAATACCTGAAACAGCAAACGAAACTGCTTGTAGTCTGATTTTAAAGAGCGTGATTTTGTTATGCGAAAAAACTCACTCCAGGCGGCCGGCTAGCATTATGAAAACTCACTGCTCAAAGAGTTAAACACGGAAGAGGATTTGTGTGCGGAGGTATTCAGCCGCGTCCGCTCCCAAGAGGTCTTCTCCTAAGAGATCCCGAAGAATGAGGGGCTGTGCGGGTCGTTACCGTCCCACCCGCGGAGATCCCTCGGTGACAGGAGCTTCGCGTTTTCCCTTTTTTATTGTTCGTCCGGTATTTCACATCATTCCGAAAGGAAGCAAACGGCACACCGAAGCAAGATCCCCTGCGGAGAGGCACCCGGGTGTCCTTTCTCTCCCTGTTTCTCTTCCACGCGGATTAATGGAGGGTATAAGGCTTTAATTGCCGGCATCGTCGAGGAAAACCAACCAGGTTGCCTAGGAGGAGTTATCTTAATGATCGGGAAAAGTATCGGGAACTCACCCACCCCATGAATTTTTCCTTGCGACTCGTAAACGACCTTTCGCCTGCGTGCCGCAAATCGCTGCGGTCTTCTTGTTCCTTTTTCGAGGTCGTCGGACGTAAAATCGCGCCTCGTCACCGAGACCCGTCTTTCAAAATTCTTAATGATCCTTGACGAGAAAGTACATAAAGAAGCCTCCTCGAGATTTTAGAACTTTAAAATCTCGTTTAGATCGCCGGTAAATCCATCGTTGTTTTCAACGACACTCAATATTTTCGACATAGCACAAGTTGCTCTAAAATTATTCACTGAAAACGGTGCCCGGTGACTAAGGCGTCGTTCGTCACGACGCCAGACAACGCGGGAGAAACTTTCCTCAGAGATGTCGATGAGATTGATGTGACAGTTCGGCACGTTCGAGGTCGCGATCGAGACGATATCTAAATTGGTCATCGGTATCAGGCAGACGGTGCGAGAATAAGACGAAGCCGGCCACCTCTTCGTCGGCGTTCGCCTTTTTTTGCGGCGCTTTTATTAAATTAGCGATGGCCATCGACTAGTACTGGTCACGGTGTAGGTCGAGCTGAATGGAGGTGAGGAAGCGATGATGAATCGCCTCTCGGAAACCTTGCATCTTTCGCCAATTTCGTCCGCGCGCTACGGCTTAATTGTTTCGCAAGTCACGTCATAATCGGACACGCCAGATCATCTCTCGTTATCGAAAAATCTTCAAAGAGATCTTTTTCTAGCTGAGTTTAGCTGCGCGATTGTATGATACACGCTTCGGAATGTATTCATCCTTTATTACATGATATTGCTAGAGGTATATCATTATTGTTGATTAAACCTTATGTTAGCTTACAACGTTTTATCGTATTCAAATAGTATGATTATGATAAATATAAATGTTCGAACGGTCGATTCGTAATTGATCTCTGTGAATTTATATGAATATGAATGATATATGAATATATGAATTTATTAAATTATTATGTCGTTAAATAAATTAGCTCCTCTTTTAGTGTATTGAGATGATAATGTAATCCTTCGAGTGGTCTCTTCTATTGTGCATAACATCTTTTTACGAACTGTCTTATTAATGATTTTTCTAAAATTAAAATTTTATGTATGTAAATCCATATATACGATCTTTTAAATCAAATGTGATTTCTCTGATGCTGTACGTTTCCCAGTAGTTGGCATTGCAAATGACGCTTTGACATGGATTGATAGAATTGCCTTCGTAAATGGAAATTTCAGCAAGGGGAGAAAACGGGAGATTTTCGACGTTACGGCCTCTTAACATTGAGGCGATTCGCATATTCAATCGATTATCGTTTACGGCTCGAGGTAATTTATTGCATCGGCATTTTCATTTTCAGAGGAAGGCGCGAGAGATATAACGATCGTTGCGCCGCCACAAAGTTCAATCAGGCTTTAAGGGTCTGCCGGTGGTATTAAGGCGGCATGTGTGAAAGCACGTCGCGGTCCCCTAGGTCGTGGCCGCGCGTCCACCTTTTCACAGCGAAAACGCGCGTTAACCGTCTTACGAAATTCCTAGCGCGTCCGACCGTCAATCAGCCGCTGTTTTACGACTACGTTCGACAACTCGTAACGCCGCAATTCCTTCTCGTCCCGTCGTTTTTCGCCTCTCCAACGACGGGGACGCTCTCTCGCCCGGCTTTCTTGCTATCTACATGCGCGCGATGGAAAACAATAATTCATAAATTACGATCCGCCGCGCTCGGCCGCCGGTCCTCGCTTTCAATCGACCCCGCTAACGCAATGAATTACGACAATTACCTCGAATAAGTCGCCCGGCTTCGTAACGAGCCGAATGATTAATGCGCACTCTGGAAATTTATGGTTTCCTAAATACCAATGTATACGCGATCGAACGCTGAGCAATCGGAAAAATAACTTGTTCTACGGTCGTAGAACGATATCTTGGAACAAGATATTAACGCGCTTGATTTATACATGCCAGGAATCGAATATTAAGTATCGTCAATGATACACATGAAGAGATTTTTACTTGCGCAGTCATGTATAGAAATTTGTATTATATGTTCAAGATCCCTGTCATTGATTCACGAGCTGCATCTCTTTCTAATTCTATCATTTGCTACATTATAACTTTAATAAATAAGATACAAGTTGCCAATAAGAGCCAACGCTGTTGTTAGAGCGTTGGCTCTTATATTGGCAACTTGTACCTTATTTATTAATTTATTTACATAGAGCCTTAAATTCTTATATTTATTATAACTTTATAGCGATGAGATATAGTCGTCCATACTCGCGCTACGATAATCGCTTCTTGTGTCCACAGAAATTGTTCGGGACTTGATCACATCGGACGTGAATCGACCCGGTCTCTATCACTAATTATATATGCGTATCGGTCCTTTGTCTAATTTCCCGATGGCATGCTCGCGCGCAATCGCTCTTCCCGATGCCGTCGTTTCAAGCCTGGCACATATGCCGACGTATATAATTTGGTGCCGGCTAATCGTACGCCGGCAACGCGCTTTAATCACTACTAATAAAACCTCAAGCACGACAAACGCCGTAAATCCCGCCTTCCGATCCGGGCAACGAGCGCCGGCAACGCGCACCTACGAGCGAAAACCGAACTCGCCCAACCGAGCTCGCCGATTAACGTGGAAATTAATAAATCGCCCCGCGCACCGGCTCGCGCGGGCGAGACGAAGATCGACCGGATCGTAGGCTTCGCTCGTATCGCGACACGAGAATGGCGGGGTAGGACGAGGAATTTCTTTTGAATTCGCGGCGTCTTTTCGACGGCGACGTCTTATCCTTGACGGTCTATGCGCGCCTCCTCCGAAGGGAAGGAATAGAAGGTGGAGGGTCGATTCTACTTCAAATACGAGCCACGCCCATCCTCTACCCCGTTTCTTTCTCTTACAAGGTACCCGACCTTTGACCCGTCGGTGGTAACCCGTGCTCCACGCACTCACACAACGACCTGCGTGCGCGGCGCGGCGCAGCGGCCGCACGTTCACGCGCGCTCAAACGCACGCGCGTATATGCACGCACGCGTGCACGCACGTACGCACGCATGCACGCACGGGGGAAAGACCCGCAGAGTCCGCGACCGCGAGTAGAGGCGTAATTGAAGAATAGCGGATTTGAGCGTATATTATGCGCGCGCCGAGGGAACCCGGATTTTTCTTTGTCGTCGTAAATACGTTACGCGAGAATCCCATAAGCCGTTAATGCGAGTGAACGTCCTGCGTTGAGGGCCGCGAGCTTACAAGAGATGCGATGCGATGCGGAATCGCGCGGGCGCGCATATTGCGGCCGGCTGGTGGAACGATAAGCTCATTACGATTTATCTCGGCCGAATTAATCGCGCCGCATTTTCCTCTCGGCTTCTCTCTTTCTCTTGACCCCGCAGTGGTAACGCAAAATTAAATTCCACTAGTGGTAACGTTGCGTCCGAGAGACTCATAAAAATATCGAAAAAAGAATGAAGAATTTAAAATTTCCCCTGTAATTACGATTTATTATAATATAAGAAAAAATGAAATAGTACTATTATGCTATTACTATAGTACTATTATACTATATATTACTTAATTTACTATATACAGGGTGCTCCCGGGTTAAATCGCCAAACTTGAAATATGAATTTAGGACCTCGAAATAAACAAAATTTTCCTCTGGAACTATGCTCGCAAACGCTTCGTTTAAGAGATATTGACTTCTTAAGTTACAGAATTATAAGAATGAATAATGTCGAAATATCTCTTTATTTTGTTTTGAAGATCGAAGATAGAATACACTCGATTTTTTGAACAATGACTTTTATGATCTTTTGGAAAACATTCCTTTGAATATGAGAATAAACTCCTCGTTTCAATTGGCTGTCCTGTTTATTATGACAGAGGTCCCCGGTAGTGGCTTAATATTCATTTTCCCAGAAGATGGATCGGTCGTGCTGGACCTGTGGCTTGGCCTCCGCGTTCACCGGATTTTAATACCATTAAACTTTTTTGTATGGGGTACTTTCAAGCAAAAAGTGTACGAAGTGCCTGTTAATGACCTTCAATCATTAAAACAGAGGATAGTGCAAGCGTGCGAAGAAATTACAGACGCACAATGGGTAGATTCCGTAAAGCGCATATGCGCGCATTTTTCTATAGTAAACGTTACGTATACTATAGAAAAATGCGCGCATATGCGCTTTACGGAATCCACCCAATGTCAGTCAGCTACTCATTCTGTGATCGATAGGTGCACCGCTTGTCTCCGGGCTGGAGGCCATCATTTTGAACAAAACATGTAATAGTTCAATTTTGATTACTATAAAGCAATAAACAAGATAAACATATGTTATACATAGATTATTTCAACATTTATTCCTATAATTCTGTAACTTAAGAAGTCAATATCTCTTAAACGAAGCGTTTGCGAGCATAGTTCCAGAGGAAAATTTTGTTTATTTCGAGGTCCTAAATTCATATTTCAAGTTTGGCGATTTAACCCGGGAGCACCCTGTATAACGAATAATGTAGCAAAATATATAATACTATATTATTTACTATTACTATATTACTATTACTATATTATTACTAAAAGAATTTGTCTTAATAAAACATCTCGTCTTTCTTTATTGCAATTATTCAGGTATGTGACGTTGCTGAAGGTTTTCAGCAGATGGAGGCGACAAATTTCTCATACACAGAGAGAAGAGGCCATGTTTCACAACGACGAAAAAATGCGTCTTTACAAATAGGTTGTTTCGAACGGTATGTGGAGTTTTGTAAACATTGGCTAAATGCAACGACGCATGCTTATTTAATTAATGCAACGCGTAAAAGCTGCGAATGGCTTGAAGAAAAGTATTTATGCGCCATAAAGAAGAAATTGATTAAAGCTTGCGTTGAGAGACACGGCTTGAGTCAACACAGAGAAAGTCAGCTTTTCATAATCATATGTTTACGTGACTGTGGGTAGTTCTTTATGCATAAAAATGTTTTTCGAGGGAAAAAGTACTACCGAACTGTCTTCAAATCAAAGATTCAAACTGATGTTTAAGATGCTGCAGAAGTGATGATTGCCAAAGGCGTCCGCAGGATTTTTTCCAGGATGGGGGCATGATTCAAAATATTACTTCCAGAATTAGAATACTTATAATTTGAAATTTATACACCTTTTGAAATTATAATATCTATGGATCAGGGCAAAGATCGACAAGGTTAGCACAACTTTGTCTTTCCTTTATTTAAAGGGAGAAAAATGCTTAATTTTTTGCTGATTCCAGGAGGGGGGGCTCCCTCTTGCCCCTCCTGCGGACGCCCATGATGATTGCGACATAACTATTCCATATAGTGCCACACGACTTCGAGCAGCGCGATAGCTCTTATTTACATTAAATAGCTTCGTTTACGAGAAAATATGTCCATTGCAAGAATATAATATAATGTAATACACAGCACCCTCGGGCATCTCTTCGCTCAGAAGACGCGATTGCGGGAGAACGACACTTTCGCGGAAAAGGCCACGGTCTGCGACAGGGACGAATCGCGGCGTAAGATGCGTGGCTACGTTTATTACGGGTAAATCGTCGGGCCGCTCGAAAGTATGGCCGTTAATCTCGACGTGTCCGACGCAGCCGTCGATGAGACCTTACTCGGTGCACCTCTTCGTTCTATTCCGTTGTCTTGCCCTCTCTCTTTCTCCTTCTCTCCCTTACTCTCTCTCTCTTTCTCTTTCCCGTCTCATTCCCTTTGCCTCTCACATCCTCTTCACTCCGCCGTTCACCCAGTGCGGTTCGCGCCGGTCAAGCGCGGCGAAAATTAGCTTATTAAAATAACAATTATGGAGTCCCGTCCGGCTATTGTGTGTCGTGTCAGGGGTTAAGCGCCAGTCGCTGTAACTTAACGGAGAGACGCGGGTACCCTCTCTTTTTCTCGTGGGCAGTCCGCCGCCGCCGTCGCGGAGGAGTCGCGGAGTACTCTCGAGGGAAATCTTGAAAGCGAGACGCTTCTACGCGCCGAACCACCGACACGCTTCTCTTCACGCGCACGAGTACGCTCGATCTCGCGCCGCCGACGTAATGTCGACGAGGTGATTTTTCGCGAGCTCTCCCGCGGCTACTCAATAGTTCCTACCGCCGACGACAGCCGGTTACGGACTGTTGCCGGCGTCGCGACGATGATGCTTCGCAATTCCATGGTGACACGTAGACCGCCGGAGGAGTTTCTAAAGTCCAGAACGATCCTCTGTGAATCGTCGAGCGCGTGTAGGTTTCGCCGAAGAGTACTCTCAGAGAATCATTGTGCACGAAATAAGTCTATTGTTCCTCATCCATGCATTACGCAAGTCATTTTTAGAGAAGTTTTACCCATGAATATTTCTATGTTTCGACAAATGTAC
>NJRP01000011.1:989889-1038245 GCA_003063835.1 Aphaenogaster floridana | reverse complement strand
TGCATATAGTTGCCTTCACATCAATGTGGTTGTCACAACCACAGGACGTGGCTGTACCAAATATTACTATTATTGTGGTTGTGACAACCTTATCGTTTTTTCCGTGTAGAAACATTAATATTAATTAAAGGACTCTTGAGAGGATCATAAAATAACAATTCAAGGCAATTAAGAGTCCAGCGTTGTAATTATTGCGCAAACATTAAATAATATTCTTTAAAATTTCAAAACATATGAAATTATTAATCTGATAATACTAATATATAGGTGTTATACAATTGAATTGTTATTTAAGAAACATTAATGCACATTACATCCGAAATGTTAAAAGTTGCCTTCAATTTAGTTTCTATAGTTTCTATAGAAAGCTTGCCGAGTTTATAAAAACATTTAGCTTATAGACGTTTAACCTTTTACGGTCAAAATTATCTCGCAAATGAACGAAGATCAGTATTTCATCCTCAATTTTATCTTATCGATTGGTTTAACACAAATCAAAGAATTTTTACAAGTTGGAGAAATTCTTTCGAAGATCCCAAAAGTATATACCTAGTTCGATTATGATCGCATACAGATTAGAATGCTTGAAGAATTATGATAAGCCGCAACGCATTATGTCCAACTCAATCAGGAGTTAAGAGTCAATTTTATTCCCCGTTCGTCCTCGGTGAAGACTAAAGTTAAAATATTTCATTATTGTTACCGCAAGAGCCCCTATTTTAGATGATACCCATTGAACTGAGCGCTCCTGCTATAATTATCGTATCGCGTTTTAATCATCGCGTGCGTAATCAGGCGTGAGTACGCAACGAGAGATGCGTACAGAACGTTCTACGCGGATCTTACCATTTTTATCGAATTAGTTCGAGGCAATCGTCGAGTGTGGAACTCAATAGTGCGTAACAACGTGGATACCCGTCACGGGCTGTCCACTTGCCACGCCGGAGTTATGGAGAACTCTCGAGGAAAATCTCGAAGACGGCGCACTTGAGAATTCAGTGCGTGGAAGATCTCGAGGGAAGGTGGGGGGGAGAGGAGGGTGGAGGAGGAAAGGGGATGGACGGCAGACGAACCGCGAGAAAGTGCGCCACGGGAACGACTCGCCTTCTACGCGCCTAATTTCGTCTAGAGATCGAATGCGTTGACAAGCGTTTCCGATACGTGACTTTCGATGAGCTGACATTCAAACGTCGGAAGTCGTTAACGCCACTGAATAAGTCATTGTTTACACGGAAAGAACACAGCTGAAGTATCTAAAATTTTAACCAGATACAGATTTGACAATAATTATCGAGTTGATTCATAAATAAGTTTCCCGTTATAAATAATAACAATTTTTTTTTTGAGAATTTAAAGTTATTAATTTCACCGAATAATTGCAACTAAGAGATCCTTTATTACCACACGGAAAAAACGATAAGGTTGCCACAACCACAATAATAGTAACATTTGGTACAGCCACGTCCTGTGGTTGTCACATTCACATTGATGTGAAGGCAACTATATGCATTTGGTACAGCAAACATAGTGAATGTTGAGACAAACATATATAGATGCACTACACAAAACAATATGAATGTGACAACCACAGGACGTGGCTGTACCCAATATTACTATTATTGTGGTTGTGGCAACCTTATTGTTTTTTCCGTGCAGATAATGTAAAAATCATTCGGTAAAATTAGTAACTTTGGATTTTCAGAAAAGATATAATGTTGTTATATTCTGACATTCTAACAACCAGCTTGAGCCCAATGTAATTATTTAGATGGTTCAATATAATTATTTTCAGATCTGTAGCTGCATCGAAAGAACGATAAGGTTGCCACAACCACAATAATAGTAATATTTGGTACAGCCACGTCCTGTGGTTGTCACAATCACATTGTTTTGTTTTGGTGCATCTATATATGTTTGTCTCAACATTCACATTCACTATGTTTGTCTCAACATTCACTATGTTTGTTGTACATATTGTGGTTGTGGCTACCTTATCGTTTTTTCCGTGTGTACCAAATGTTATTATTATTGTGGTTGTGACAACCTTATCGTTTTTTCCGTGTATCTTTAAATTGATTATCAATTTAATAAAATGTGATATTCAAGAGCTGCGTTTCAAGACCGTTGGTAACGGCGCACAGTTTATAGAAAAATCACACATTAATATTATTTAAAGCACTAAGATCCGGTATGACCGTTCCTTGGCCTTTTCTCGATTTAAAATTGTGTTATACACATCACGGTCTTATCTTAATTATTATTGTTTATCGTATTCTTTTTACAGTTTTTATATATAAATACCGCTGGTTTTATAAATATCTAAATAATATCTAAAATATCTAAGTAATTTCTAAGTAATCTCTCTACTTCTCTCGAATGATGGTCACCTGTAATTTAAGCAATACGACGGAATAGCACACAGCGATTTCTAGAAATTGAGAAATTAATTTGAGATGGTTAGATTTTTAACGAGAGTATCGACGATCCACCGTGCGCGCTTAAATCATTTTCGGTGGATATTTAGAAGATTTATAAGAGGAATACCGTCTATGCGGCCATTATCCAATTAAATGAATCGCCACGTTCTCTAAATGTGCGGGACGCTGAAGCACGCATCTCATTTAGCCAGCGTTCGACGTCGTTCCGCTTTCGAGACGCAGCTGCTTTCGTCACGCTCACCTTTCTCCACTTCCCGTCGAACAATGCGACTAACCGAGTCGTGGAGTCGTAAAAACGTCCACTCGTGAGCGAACGAGCGGGATGAAATCGAGCCGCGGAAGTCGCTAATCGACCTTCCTCTCGTACGCGCCTCAGCCGTACGCGCGCGTATCCATCCCGCTTCTTAAAGACGCTTTTAAGGCGCGCCTTTCGGCGCGGGCGCTGCCCGCGGCGTGTAGCCGGTAGGTGTTAAAAAGGGCGCTAAGGAGGGCGTGTCGTCTCGTCCATTAAGGAAACGCTCAATGCATCGGCGGCTCTAAGTGGCGACAAGTCGCGGCATTCGCGTATAACCCTCGCTAATTTTCCGCCATAAAGCTACCGGCTGACGTAAATAAATAAAACGCGCGCGGCCCCGCGCGGGACACACAGTGGGCACAGTTTATGCCAGCGCCGAGGTGCGAAGTGGGGCTACGCGCTCGCGGTGCCCTGTCGGGGGGTTTGCCCCCCTTCCCCCTCCCCTTCCCGGACAACCCGCTTGCGCGCGGGACCGGGCCCCCGGTCGCCAATGCAAATTTGCGCGCGGCGAACCGTGTATAAACGATAATTCATTTTGCGCCCGTTAACGCCCGACGTCAGGGCCCTGCGTGCGACCGCGCCGTTTTCGCCGACCGGCGACGGGACGCTCCCCGAATTACTCCCGCCTCGCTCGGCGTCGCTAATTGGCAAATTCAATTCCCGTCTGAATTGCCGCGCCGCGCGCCGACCCGCTGATACGGTATCGTCCGTTCACACGACAAGGCTCTTTCTACCGGCCAATTAACTCCTCCGCCTTTGACTCCGCGCACGATGTACTCGCGGTTAACGTTATTTAACAGGTCTCGAATCTGTAACCGGTAAACTCTTCATCTTTAAAGCCGGCTTGAAAGAATGACGGTACTCGACTCCTACGAGTAGCGACACCAGCGATCCGATCGTATACAGATCTCGTGTCTCTCGCTTACTCGTAGGAAGAATCGGAATTTCGTTCGCAACGGAAATGCTTTTTATATGCCGGTCGCCCCTGCGGTTCGGGAACGTAATGGATTTTGGCAGCAGGCTGCCACTTAGCCAAGGAGATATCGCGCGTATAAATTTCGACCGCATTTTCGTGCGAGCGCGAGCGCGGGGGGGCCCTGGGGCCTCATTAAGTCGCGCACGCGACCGAAAATAAGCGCCGCAATGGGCCGCGGGGCGAATGAATATAAATACGCCTGCGTAATTGGACCGTCGCATCCGGGTGGATTCTGCGGGGTCTGCGCGCGCGCTCGCGATATTTATCAGCGACCCGGTCTGTAATTTAAAGGTCCTCTTTTAGCGCCGATTACGCGCTAACGCCACCACTGGTGTCCACCTTCGGTTGGACGTTATCGACCTGGACCCGAGCTCAGGTTGGTACGAATACTTGAAATTCCATTCCACGAAGACGCGCATTCTACATCTTTTTGAAGAACGCACGGAGTACGCGATATCATGCGCTCAACGGAAAAAAATGACACGTGATTATTCGTCATGTGAAACTCGCGAGTTATTAATGGGTTATTATTATTCAACGTCATTTATTTAATTTCTTCTCATAAATCTTCTTAGGCGAAAGACCATAGAATACAGGAAATAATTCTACAGTTGGACGCAACTATGATAGTGTAACAAAAATGTAATAATAATATAGAGCGTGAATAGACACACAAAGGTGAGAGACACGTAAGGAATAGAACGTGCAATTAAGAATAGAATAAGAGAAAGTCTTTATGGGTAAGCCGTAAGAGGATTGTGTAAGCGAGTATGCAGGTCCAAACCATCAATATATAACCACAATCAGTTATCCTAACGTAATTTTTTAAAAAATAACACCGCGTTCGAACAGGAGCTCGTAGAAAGCCTTAAATTCTCTGATGATGCAAACGTTACGAGATATTATTCCGCGGTCTTTCGGTGCGCACTTTATTTAAATAGATGACCTTTCACACATAGAAAGAACGGTTTTGCTGAAGTATCTAAAAATTTAGTCAGCTGCAGATTTAAAAATGATTTGGTTGAACCATCAAAATAATTATGTAGGACGCTCAAGCATAATGATACTGCTGCAAAAAATTTAGATATTCTAAAAAAGTAGTTTTTTTTTAATTGACACAACTGACCAAATTTATTGAATAGTTACGGTATATATTTATTCAATAGTTTCGACCATAGGTTTCGGTCTTTATCAAGTGTTTTTCATCAAAAAATATAATAATACGATCAATCTACAGAAAGACACAGACAATCTGACCAGGACTTATGATGTAATAATAAACAATATATAGATACCGGTGTTGACCTATCTGTAATTACTGTTCTTTTATTTTGTCACTCTGTCGCTATCATTTGAGTGATATTATTGTGTTTCCTAATGTGATTTTCAACCAATTTTGTAACACAATGACGACATTAGTCTAATTTTTACTTGTATATGACGCACAAAACATATAAGTGTCTTCAACTTTTATAGTTATAATATTCCTAACTCACCGATTGTAATTTCAGTTTCTAAATTTTTAGCTTGATGTGGCACAACTATAGAATGTTACTGCAAGTCTGTCTAAATTGTTAATTACTTGATAAGGACTAAAACCCATGGTCGAAACATCGTAACTGTTAAATAAATTTGGCTAGTTGTGTCGATTTTTAAAAATTACTTTGTTTTATTATTTATAAAAATTATTATTATAAATAATTATTTATTATTTCTAAAAATTATTTACTGGCGAGAAGAAAAAAGATCTCTTTTTGGTTTTAGATATTCTAGCTCGAGAGAGAGCATCCTACATAATTATTTTGGATGGTCCAACAAAATTATTTTCAGATCTGTATCTGGCTAAGATTTTTAGATACAAATAAAATCATTCTTTTTGTATAGAATCCAATGCGACGTAGCGACATTATCAGTTATATATGTGTATAATCGATGTCTTGTAATTAAGTATAAAAGTCTCTCGCATACCTTTTCATTTTGAGAATGTTCCTCCTGTTCGGGCTTTCTTGAACGGTTCGTCTTCACGATGGGAGCTAAAAAATCCAGATATCCTTCGGGCATCGGTAAATCTATCTCGCAAATGCGACGCGCGTCGCCGTATCTCGTGATGGTCGACACCGGCGCTCGGCTTCGATTAATTTAATTGAAAGAGCGTCGAAGGTTGCGCGTGCGAACGCGCGAATATCGGCATAAGCGGTAATTGCGATCCATCGAGTGGGGAATACCTGATGCGACACGATCTCCCCGGCGCCCGTTTAACCGCTTTCGATGACCCCCGCTTGTCGGAGGTCGCATTTCAGAGATGCCTGTCGCGGAAACCGATTATGCGATTTGAATGGCCGGTACAACGCGCGTTTCATCGCGCGCGTGTGTACGACCCGCTGTTCGTTAACGCCCCGGTGCACGAGCATCCGCGCCAACTCTAGACACCCTCGGTGATCCTAATCGCGAATGTATATCTGCTCTCCCGCGTAACTCTTCCGATTTGCGTCGATTCAAAGTCGACGGGACAGACGGGAGATGCGGCGACGGGATCGAGGTTTCCGACATCGCGCCGAAGTGGCGGCCTTCCCGCGATCGCGACGTTTAAGGGTCGTAAAGTATCCGCCGTGAGTACACTCCGGGCACGTGAGTACGCACGCCGCGTATTTTTTATATTCCGCGCCGACAGTCCATAAAAGCCGTCGGGAAAAGACGCGCGGCCCGGGCGATTCTCTCCCCCGCTACGCGCGCGGTCGCCACTTCTGCCGCCTCTTTCTTTTTCACCGGCGTCATCACCCGTTTTCTTTCCCACCTCTTCTCTCGTTGCCCATTATCCGGGGCCGCCGTCGCCGCGGACGGGAACCCCGCGACGCGATCCGCGCGGTCTCAGGCCGTCCGGTGGATCCGGGCAGCACTCTACCGACCACTTTCAGATATGATCGTCGTAAAGTAAATTGCCGGCGCGCAAGGGCCGTGTGGGAGTAAATTACGAGAATAAATAAGGCGTAAACGACCGCGGAGGGAACTTTGAACCTCCTTAGGTCTAGGAACCCCGAGTGTGGGCGCCGGCCAGCTTTTAGATCCGGCATAGATGCCGTCTCAAATGTGGCTGTGAGCCGTATTGAAAAGCGATCCGCCGATGTGGATGAAATGACGCGGGAATGCACCGACCGAAGGCCACAAACTTAAGAATTCTCATTCTGCGCATATTCCTAGTTTTATTAATACATATTGGAATTAACTGAAATTAATTTATTAGCAAAAATGTCGAAAAGTAATATTTATAATTCTTCAATAATTAGAATACGTTAATTTTATTATGTTATGTTATTGAAGAGAAATTCTGAAAAGAGAGAAAAGAAGAAAAATGACTTCCTCAAATAAAAATAAGACCTCTGAGAAGGGTCTCACCTAAACCTGCCATCGACCGCCCACGTCTAATTGACACCTAATCTAACGGTCCAGAGAGAAGGCTTTTCCCCGTAGAATAATACTTCAAGAAGAAAAAGAAGGTAAGACAACGCCCCACATAAAGATGCTTTCTGCGCGCGTGCACAAACAGCGCGTGCTCGTAAAATTAAAACTTTATATCTTCGCATTATCAAATATAAAACCAAGCTGCCTGATAAACAATAGCTAGAACAACGGTGAAGCTACCTCAAACGTCGGTGGTTGCGCGCTATCGCCTCGCAGCGCGATTTCCCAGTCTTATCTATCCGTAAGGAGCGCGAGATGCGAGCGAGTCGGCCTTGCCATTTAATTCGACGATCGGCGATACGGCCCCGTGATCGTTAACGCCGATAAGTCGCACGGCCCCTAGATCTGACCGGCCGGTCCTGCTGGTACCGATAAAACCGCAATGATCCGGCGGTGATACTTGGGCGTAATCTGAACAATCCGCGGCGGATGAGAGAACGGGACGTCTGTGGAGTAGGAATCGGAATCGCGCTGGAGACGAGCTGAGAACGAGCACGAGTGGAAGAGAGACAGGCGCGAAGGGGAGAGAAGGAGAGGGTGAGATAAGGAGTAGGGTGTTCCGGCGAGTCGTCCACCGAGGTGTCGGCAAACAGGGCCGTTCGACGAGTGGTTCGACTCCGGTGGTCCACGACGGTAATGCCTTAGTTTCCATGCAAACTGGCCGTACGCCTCCATACCTTACGCATAACCGGATATTAACATGGGAAGTGGCCGAGGCGCGGGACTCTCCGGACCCCGTCGTTGTCCCCTTCCCTGCACCGCCCCTTTTCCTCTCCTCGCCGCGCGGCCCCTGGCCCCCTTTCCTGTTCCGCCGCCGAAGGTGGGATCGAGATCGAGATCGCGATTTCGATCAAGTCTACGAAACGTGTCTCCGGCATCGCTCCGGCCCCCAACTGATCGCCGCCGTCGCCGCCGTAGGTAAAGAGCGGCTATTCAGATCTATTCCAAAGATAGACTTATTCTTTCGATCGTGTAGATCGCGCCGGCTAATCGATCGCGGCCGCAACGGATGGATCGTGAGCGCGCTCGATCGCTGCGTTCTCCAAGGTGCATCCAGGCAGCGATCTACGCCCGACTACGATGCGACCAATGACAAATGGTTTCTCGGAATGTTGTGGCCGAACGAGACGGTGACGTGAAAGCAGACTCAGGGTATCGAAGAGGACGCTAAATGGAGCATGGAACTTGGATGGGCGTGGAACCCCTTCGTGGCTAAAGTTTACGATATTCTCACGCTCTGGATTTTCAGGGAATCTCGACGCGGCGCTACCCGCTTTTCGCACGCATAGTAAACTGTAAAGAGAACCGATGTACTTACACTAACGGTAATGTACTTTAAGTTCCATAATGATTCGATGGTGCAATTGGTGGTCGAGTTCAATAACCACATCATATCGTGATGTATCTTGGCATAGTCGTCTATATTGCTCCATTAGAATTAAAGATATGGTAAAACACATAAATTGCTAATGGAGACTTGATGTTTTCATCATAAAAAATATCATCACTCGGTGAATCTTTGACGATCTTTGGCATTTCTCCAATCGAGCCTAATCCTTTGACTAGTTCGCCAGCGATCATATCTCGTTATATGCGAGAGCGACTGATACCGATTGCATGAGAATCCAGGCGGACGTGAACGCAATTGATTGACACTTGGGATCTACGAGATCACGCGGACGTGAGAACGTGCTGTTGTCGAGCATTAAGACGGACGCCTCAGAGTGAGATTCGACGCGGTAACTCGGAATGATGCAACTCGCGAGTAAAAAGATCGTCTCGGGGAAAAGCCGGAATCTATTTGATGCAGACATGTGGCTGATGCTCCTAATACGGAACGGCACATCCGCGCCGTCGATTCTTTGGCAAATTACCGGCGCATTCGATACGGATTCGATCGAGGCTTATCATCGGAATCAATTTGTTTCGCGAGCGTATCCATCTCCGATCTCGATCTAGATCCCCGCGCACTCGCTCGCTCGCTCGCTCGGATTCCCTCCTCCGCCGCGCCGGCCGGTCGGCGGCGATGCGCGGCGTACGTACGTGTAAGAAGCGGACAGGTGAGGCAACCAACGGGTTCCCTGGATCATATGTCAGAGACAAACGACGCTCACGTAACAAGATGGCGTCACGGTTCTCGGGGAATCGCTGTACTTAGCGCTGATTGCTCCCCGAACACCTCGGCCGCACAGTCGCTTTCGTTCTCCATTCAGATGATATACCTGCGAAGCTCATCGATCCCGTATCTTCGACGGATCCAGAGATCGATGGCGAACGGCGTGTTTCTGATATCGTTTCTTTTTTTATTAAATTTATTAAATCATAAGACTTCAATTAATTTTATTTTAATTCTTTTACCGTGGAAAATGTTTAAAAATGTGCCATATGAATCTTTCACCCAGAGATATTAAATAATAATACTACACGGAGAAAATTTTATATTAAAAATTAGTATGTATGGCAGTAGCCGTGGACCATTGCTGGAATTATAAAAATTTTTACTATGTTATTATATTAATAATTATTAAACTTTTTTGTGAAAACATAGTAAAAATTTTTATAATTCCAGCATGGTCCACGGCTACTGCCATACATAGTAATTTTTAACATAAAATTTTCTCCGTGTAATAATAATAGGAATATTAAAGTTTATTAGGAATATTAAGAATATTATTAATTAGGAATATTAAAGTTTCTGACTAATAATAATGTTTATTGCAAAACCTAAAATCCAGTAAGTTTCGTAGCTACAAGAGAGACATGTGTGTGAGAAAGAAAAAATTTTGAAAAATTTCTCACAATCGTTTCAATATCGAAAAATTTATGACGGTTGAAACTTAGAATTATAAGAATTATAATTTTGATATTAAATTTCAGAAATGAAAACAAATAAATTAGATTTTGTTCTTATGATTACACTACTTTAAACAAAGTGCACAGAGTGTTCTTTAATTGGATTCTATTAGAGAGAGTTAAAAATGCGGAAATAGGAAGCAAGGTTTCACTTACCGCTGATGCAGAAAAATCTCAAGGAAGATACATCGCAACGAGCTGGTTCACGAGGGATTTAAATGGCAAACAGCGTCAGAAGGCGGTGAAGAGGAAACGGATAATGGTAATTGTTAAAGTAATTACGCCAACTTTATTTATGATCGTAATACTTTGTTCCTAACGTCTCGCGGAGGATCGCGTGCTCCGCGGCAGAATGTAACGCGGCGTAATAAAAACCTCCGTGTGCTCTCTCTGCGCAATTAAGCGGGCATACAAACCTTTCGGTCACGCCATTTCTTCAGCGATCAATCTTGCCGCAACTCATCGACAAGTTTATCTCGGAAAGAAAACGCGCTTCTTTACGATCCGGCCGTACGAGTATCGGCGCGATCGGTTCGTCCAACGCACTTCCGGGAGCACCGGTTTGGCGATACTTATTTTCCCACGAGTGAGAGTTCGAGCTTTTCGAGCAACTGCAGTACGGAGAGGGTTTCCGTAACGGGCGCAATCGCGTGTCGAGAGGCAACTTTCTTCAACAAACCGCGGATAGATCGCTCGATCCCTCTTTGCGGATCGGCTGTACGTCGGGGTCAGCGCATAATGTCATTCGGGGGATGGTCGGTCACGTAGTCGAGAGAAATGCCTCGGCGGAACGAGCGACCGTTCGCGTTCGCCGACGCGGCCGACATCTCTCGCCTCCTGCTAAGTGCCCAATCTCGCGGATTTAGAACGGACGCCGTTGATCTCGACATCGGTAAATCGCATGCGTCTACATCCCCGCGCTCGGCGTGATCTCGATCATGATTCATCACAAATTCTCTCGCGCGCCCTCGCCTTCTGTTTCGAGACTTTCGTTCTTGATTCTGACCGCAAATTTTATATAAAATTCTCTTAAACTAACCAAAAATATTAGGATTTGTGATATAATAACAAATTAAACAAGTAAACGGGCTAATACGAAAAAATAATCTTTTTATATTTATTATTGAAATATAACAGCGCATTGTTAACCGCGCGCGATTCGCATTAGCCCGTTTACTTGATTAATTTTTTTCTCTTAAACTAATTCTCCTAATATGTTAACGAACAAGATCGTATCTATCTGGATTCCTGAAGTCTAATGCAATTTAAACGCTGTAACACAAAATATTCTACATTCTAGAATAATATATCTTTGTTTATAATTATTTCTTTCTAAATTCAAATATTCATTATTTCTCAAAATTTTTGTTTCTCCAATACGCCTATTATCGATAATGTTTTGAAACTTAATATACAATTGGAAACTTGGTCCCAAGTTTTCAGATAATGCAGTAAATTACATAAGTACAATGATACGCCTGTTATATTCTCTTGCCTCTTATAGTCTCTGGCAGTCAAATGCGCGTCGATCTGGCGGTAAGTCGAGAGCGTCGCCGACTCGCGATGAATTTTCATACGGAGAAGATGATTGGTTTATTACGGTAATCTCTGATCTATGGACGTATCTATCGTGGGAGGGTACGAGGCCGGGCGCAGGGCGATGCGAGACACACGCCGCTCCGTCGTCTCTCATAGACCCATAACGGGCCCTTCCTTTTCGCCTCGCGCGCGCACAGTTGCGACAGTTATTAGTCAAGATTAGCTCTCTCGTACGCGCGGGAGAGCGGCGGGCCTCACGACGCGCCTGTATTTTGACAGGGCTCATCTCGGAATTAATCGACACTCGTTTCGTGGCGCTGGGATTACGATTTATCTGCATTATCCTCGTACAACCGTCGGACGAAGATCCCGAGCCGTTCTCTCTCTCTCTCTCTTTTCTTATCTCTGTTCCTCTTCCCCCTAGCTCCCGCCGCACTCACACCCGGTTTCCTCCCGTTCTCTCTTCCAGGAATTAAGATTTCTGCGCCGTGAAATCCCGCCTGGTTTCACCGTTGCAACGTATACGACTCCGCGGGCATTGTGTGCGCACTGTGCGGTACCACCTAGGAGCGAGAAACTCGTGAGTACACGCATCGCGGACCACCGTTGTGTGATTAGGTGCGCCCGTGTCGTTCGTTCGACGTGACACGTGTTCGACGTTCCGTTCCTTGAGAATAGACCGCGGCTGATCGACGCGAAGGCTTGTGCGAACGAGGGAACGAAGCGGCCGAGGTACAAGCCTGCAAATGCAATCTAACGTCTGACCTTCGCAAAAGAGACATCACTATTATATGAAAAGTTTCTCCGAAATTGTATATCGACAAACCGATTTCTCAAGGCACACATTCCTTAATTAATACAGAATTCATTATTTCTTGGCAGTTTAAACATGCTGTTGCGAACTAATATGATAGTTCTTGTAATAAATGCAATTATTATGAAAATTCAATGCAATTCTTTCGAAATACAAATTTATTAGGACACAAGTGAGCATGTTCTTCTTCTACATCTCTTGCGAGTCTTAGAAATTAAAACAAGTACACGGAAAAAACAATAAGGTTGCCACAACCACAATAATAGTAACATTTGGTACAGCCACGTCCTGTGGTTGTCACATTCACATTGTTTTGTGTAGTGCATCTATATATGTTTGTCTCAACATTCACTATGTTTGTCTCAACATTCACTATGTTTGCTGTACCAAATGCATATAGTTGCCTTCACATCAATGTGAATATGACAACCACAGGACGTGGCTGTACCAAATGTTACTATTATTGTGGTTGTGGCAACCTTACCGTTTTTTCCGTGTAGTGATCGTGCGTGCACTGAAAAAAAATTCTTAGTAAACTTGTGAGATGCATTTAGTATACTTTTTTTTGAAGTATTTGATTATTATTACCGTTTATAATAATAATAACAAAACATTTTGTAATAATTATAAACATTTGTACACTGAAAGAAAACGATAAGGTTGCCACAACCACAATAATAGTAATATTTGGTTTAGCCACGTTCTGTGGTTGTCACATTCACATTGTTTTGTGTAGTGCATCTATATATGTTTGTCTCAAACATAAAGGAAATAGAAAGGAGATAGGGTAAGAACGGCGCGTGTAATATAGAATGTAATATAGAATATAAGGTATAAATGGATAAATGGAGAAATGATTAAGGAATTTGTTGTAAACTATGTATACTTCTTGTTTCTTGGCAAGAGTTGAAGCGGGGAGTAAGGTTAAGAAATTTAAATAGAGTAGGAGGGATGTTCTAAAGGAAATGGGAAGAAGAGGATAGGGGAAAGATTTAGCGCATACAAGATAGAATATGAGGTATAGATGAATGAATGGATAAGGAATTTGATTGTAAACCAAGTCCACTTCTTGGCTTTTAGCTGAAGTTAATAAATATCTAAATATATATGTTTATCTCAACATTCACTATGTTTGCTGTACCAAATGCATATAGTTGCCTTCACATCAATGTATATGATCACAACCACAGGACGTAGCTGTACCAAATATTACTATTATTGTGGTTGTGGCAATCTTATCGTTTTTTCCGTGTAATAATTATAAAAGAGCAAATTTTGTTTAGTTGAGCCAATTAAATTATGTAATACTTATTATACGTTTAGTTGAAACTATTTCACCAAGGTGCTTGGTAACATTAACCAAGTCTGGATTTTTATAACCAAGCCTTTCTTTCAGTGTGCTCAACTATTTTTCGCAGTCTTGACAACCGTTATAATTGACTTTTGAGAAATCAAAATTTATATGAGATAAACTCAATATAGTAAATTACTTCTCAAGCAAAATGACCAAAGAACTATTAATGAATTAAATATAATACTGAGTAAACAAGTAATCAGCAAACTTTTAAACTCGTTTTATCGTGCCATTCTTCTACATAACTTCTTAATTTCTTCAATACTATCCAATCTTTCCTAATATACCTAATTTTATCTTACTTCTACATAATCTCTTGTAACTGTAAGTCAACGCGTTATACAAGCATTTCAGCGGAAAAAATCAATTTCTTGCGACGCCTTAAAATTAATTCCCGGATACGTATATCCATTGCGTATCACGCATTTCTGTCGAAATCGCGAAAGAGCGATTCCAGCAGGCCGCGTGAAATCGCGCGGAGCACAGAAGCGGCGAAAGACATTTCGTTGAAAATTCGATAACGACGCGGAGCGTAAGGTTGACAGGCGCAGCCAAGTAGCTGTGCTGCCGCCGGGTAATGCATCGCCGTGTTACCGCCGACCACAACGACCGGGAACGTATATAGCGAGGAGACGTAGCGGATGGACGATGCGTATAACGGGTAATATGATTAGCGGCTGGTTTCCTCGGCGCGAGAAACGCGGACCACCCCCGTAGAGGCGCGGTACGCTGCCTCGCCGGCACGTAACGCTCGTGCTACCCGCTCGTATCGGCGCCGAGGATTCATAAGGTAGGCTACCTTACGGCTGGGGTGTCGCACTTCCGTCGTATCTCATCGTCGTATCGTTTCTCGCGCCTCTCCAGCCGGACGACAAGAAGCGGCGCCGGGAAGTGGACGAAACGCTCCGACGTTTAACCCGCGGCGTAGAACTCGCTGCCTTCTCTTCCCCTCCTCTCCCTCCCCCTCCCTTCGACATTCCATGCCGAGAGAAACTATTGTGTTAATGACGACAAAAAAAACAACGTAGTTGTTTCGTTCCTCGTAGAACGACTGCGGTCGTAAAATACATTCTCGTAGGAATCTCCCGTAGGACTCATATCCGACACATCGCATCCGCTTTATCTCCATCTGGCATTGTTCCTAACAAGAAAGTATGATAGAAAATTTCGCGCTACGGATTTTTCCGCGCTATTAATCTTAATTGTGGCATAAGATTAAACGTAGGAGTGTATAATCGCGATACTACATTTGCATGATGCACACAATGACACTTCTTAAAAATAATTTTGATGCGTGCTCGTGTCAGCTTTTTGCGATAGTGCGGAGCAAACCAAAGACTACACGGAGTTTCTCGTACGTGGATTTATCTCAGGTCGATTATCTTCCCAGATTTATAAAGACGATAAGAGAGGGTGTTAGCGAATGCAACGCGTCTCATCCTCCAGAGGTCTGCGAGTTTATCGCGGAAGCGCGTCGCGTCGCTCGTCTCGGAAAAACGTGCATACACGTGATATATCAGCGTTCGGATAAGTATGTCGCTTTTGGTGTGTCGACCTCGCGGATTAATCGGAGGATGAGTAAGCTACTAGATATCTTGCGGGGCGACTCGAAAGTGAGATCTCAAACGCGACAATGAGGCTCTCTCGCGCCTCCCGGCCGCTCGGTCGGTCTGTGCATCCCCGCGGCCGACCTGTTGCAAATGCGAATTAATGAGGCGCATACGTCTTAGCGGGACATTACGGGTTGATCTAAACTCGATAAAGGCGAGACCATATCTTCTCCGTGCGCGCAGCCCACAATGCAGCGGACGATACCTACAAACGCGCGGCGCGCGGCATTAATTTATAACGCCCGCAAATGCAAGGACTCGTTATACTTTCGTCCGTAATATTCTCTAGCCCTCCTAACCGATGCTTATCGGAGAATGTAATAGATCCTCCGTGTATATTCCCCACCGTGTGCGCGACTGTGATAAAGGCGAACCGAAGATTTATGGCCTTTCCTGGTCATTAGTCGGCGTGCCATTAAAATTGCATAAGGACCGCATTGCGGGTGGGAGGGTTACATCAAAGTATATTAAATATCGAAATATGAGCGACACGAGTCGCTCGACGTTTTAAGAACGAGATGCACCGTCCGCGTCAGTTTATACCGCGCCGTATATGATTTGTGTTCGCCGTCCCCAAAGTGTTAACGATCTCGGCATACCGGCATACTTCCCAGACTGGACAAGAGCGATTCCAACTGATATTTTTAGACGGCCGAGGTAGATCCGATATCATCGGAGGGCTCGGTGCTTACCACTCCTGTACGTCATTTGTCTCGGGCTCTTTTACGCCCCCAGTCTCATACCGCTCCACGTACCGGGTGAAACTTCCCCGTAAGTATATCAGATTATAAAAAATAAGAGCGTGAGAATAATGTGTCTACTTCATCTGTCTTGCTTCATTCAATCATAGAAACAGCTTCTTTATGTCGTCGTGATTCGGATGCAATTTTTTTCTCATTTCAGTGATATCGTTCAATACACGGAAAGAATGGATTTGCTGAAATATTTAAAAATTTGGCCAGATATAGGTCTGACAATAATTTTGTTGGGTCATCAAAATAATTATGTAGGACGCTCAAAATAGTTGCTAAATTATCAAAACTTTTTTCTGCATCATCATCATGTTTGAGTGGCCTACATAATTACTTTTGATGGTCCAACAAAATTATTTTCAGATCTGTACCTGACCAAATTTTTAGACATTTCAGCAAATCCATTCTTTCCGTGCACTTTTTCGAAAAACATCGATGCTTCGCAAGCATGTCTGATCCGAATTCACGAATCGCGTATCGCATGATAGCCGGATCACCAGCTACCATTTTTCTGCCGGCGCACGGGCTCTCCTCTTGGCGCTCGGGTAGTCGGGGTACGCAACGACGCCGTAAAGTACGTCCCTTCGGCGGGGGCGACACACAGTGGCCGCTTTCGATGCCGGGTCTGGTATATCGGCGACGATGCGTCGAGTCGAGGAGCCGCGGCGGAAATCCTCGGGACACCGGGTAGCCTCGGTTGGGAGTAGGATTACAGCGCGTACCCGTGGCCGAGACCACCCACGGGTTGAATCGATCAGCAACTGATACCCCCGAAGACGGGAGTGCGAGAGAGAGATAAACGGACGAAGGTGGGATGGAAACGAGGAGGAAGAGGAAGAAAGAGAGAGAGAGAGAGAGAGGGAAAGAGAGGACTTACAGGTGTACCGGGGCTGCTTATGCGCCCGTGGGACGCGCCTCAATTCACGATAACGGCCACGGCGCGAGTGTTGCGCGAGCTTATGCGGGACCTATCGGGGCGCGGGAGCTTTTGAGAACCGATCTTATCGCGGCAGAGACTTACGACTAGTGCGCGAACTCCACGGCGGTTCCGACCGGGGAACAAATCACGCGATCGGTTGTTGGCGCAGAAAGATCGTACGAGTACACCTCGAACTGCCGAATTCTTTAGCGTACGGTCGTCGTCTGTTCGTTCGTTTGTTCCCGTAAATCCCAGGAACGTAATTCTCCGCGCTGCAGGAGAATGACGATACTGTTCGTTTTGCGATAAGATAATAATAAACGTCACCAAAAGGCTTTAAGCATCTTTTATGTAGCTCGCTTAACTATTAAACCAGGGATTCTCAAAATATGAATCGCGACCTCCACTGGTGCGTCGTGAGTCGATTTTTAGAGAGCTTTAAAGTGTTAAATTACACTTCATTACTTCGCGTAGCTGTATGAAATTAAAAAGTAGTAAATTTATATAAATAAATAATCAATTTACCCTTCCCCCTTTTTCACAAATGTCCACTAAAGCTAAATAAGTCCCAGATATATTTATCGTTTTAAAAAGTGGGTCGCGGTCCATACAAGTATGGAAAGCCCCGCATTAAATAAAAGATTTATGATAACACGAATAAAAGGGACGAATCGAACTCTCTTATTAAAGCGTCGTTGAATCGCGAATTACCACGAGATCGCGAATTCCGCGTCGATGACGCGCCGAGAGGAGGCGGTGGGCGAATTGTCCTCGTCATCGCTGTCGTCTCGGGGCACCGATACTCACGAGGCCCGACGATATCGTAAATTCCGGCAATTATCCCTAATTAATAAGTATCCGGTTAACCGGAGGGGGATGCGCGCGCTCGGTCGCGGGCGCGAACGAGCGAGCGGGGGCACGAATTTAATGACGGCCGCGGGAAATTTAGGTGAAGGGGGGCTCAGAGTCCGCCGGCTCAGCGCGCACCGTAAAGCACGCTCTTTATTGGCGTAGCGGCGAAACGCGCCGATTCGACTGGCACTTTCATTACCGTCCTTCTAATTGCCCGCCATTTAGGTGAGCGTATATAAGCGCCGTAATACACGGGGGTTTTGCCGTTTGCTCGCCCGCGATCTCGCGTCACCGCGCTCGGAACGTCCGGCCGCGGGGCCGCGAGAATCTCAACAGAAGAAAATAAACCCGAACCTGGACTTTAAATGGACCTGGCACCTCTGGCGATCTGACGACCAAGCGCGCGTGTCCCCGCATTCTAACACCGCCATATGTATCTCGTTGCTCAAGCCACGAGTTCGAAATTTTATGCGTACCGTCGAACCTCTCTAACTTGAACCTCGCTAAACTAAATGTCTATAATTCGAATTTTGATTCACTCCATACATTCCGTATCTCTGTGATTCGAAACACTCGATAAGTCGAAAACTTACCTGTGTGAAGTTAGCCCCCCAATGTCGAAAAATCAAAACTTTTCTTTTTGTGAACGTTTGCCCATGAATGCCCCGTTGAATTTTTGTTTGCTCCTCTCTAGTTTAAAAGTTATAAGCAATTCAATTTTGGGGGGACCAACTTCACACTGGCCCCCCAATGTAAAAAAATCAAAAATTTTCTTTTTGCAAACGTTTGCCCACGATGTGAAGTTAGCCCTCCCAAAATTGAATTGCTTATAACTTTTGAACTAGAGGGGGGCAAACAAAAATTCCAACGGGGCATTCATGGGCAAACGATGGGCAAACGTTTGCAAAAAGAAAGATTTTGATTTTTCGACATTGGGAGGCTAACTTCACACAGGTCGAAAACCTCTATAACTCGAATTATTATCCGTTCTCCCTTGTCATTCGAGTTAGAGAGGTCTGACTGCACCAAGTAGATCGGCGATGGATGAACCATGTTACATTTTTTACGTGTAGTGTGATCAAAGAATATTTTATCTAATCGGTGAAAGGAATGTCTCCGCATGACATACGGAATGTAGGATGGATGTACCACCTGTTTCTTAATATTAGCGTTACTTAATATTAGCGATTCCAGATAAAACTACAAAATCTCGAATAGAATGCGCGGGGAATGTGTCTGGCTTGCCGTTTAGCACGATTAACACCGTTCCAACCGGTGACATTGTTCGCCCTCCGTCCGAGCAAACACGCCGGTTTCATTTCCACGGAATCGTCGAAATTACCACCAATTCTCGTTTTCACGTCCGAAATCCACGCGCAGCCGCGTCGCCGTCGGTTATTCCTCCCCGCCGACTCCTCGAGTGGCGAGGAAGAAGCACCGGGCATCCTCGACGAGCGCGGCTCATTGAAATTCAAATGTCAATCTCGAGAAGGTACGAGCACATATTGCCGAACGGGAATGGCGAGAGGGGGTGCGGGAGGGGGGGGGCTGGGAGACCCGCGGAGCGGAGCGGTGGCGTAGTGAATGCGGAGTGCTTCTCGTGTCTCTCGCGATGTCGAAAACGGTCGCCGGATCGCGCCCATGTTTGCTCTCGAATTCTGTTCGGTGGACGAGGATCTCAAAAGCCCCCAAGGTTGTACCTCCTGTCTTGTACGTCGGTGTTGTTTTATAGCCATGTTGGACAGGCAAATACGTCTAGGTTTCGGGGCAGATCTCTTCTTGTCACGTCCGCGGCGACCTCCGCGACTGGCACTGACGTGACACCGTCGAAGGTACAACACGACCAAAGGCTATAAAAATATGTCTACTCGATGAGGAAGCAGAGATAAGTGCTCATTATGCATCAATAGTGCTTGAAGTAGAAACGATTAGCCATCTCCGATTAGAAAGAATTTAAGAATTGGAGGGAAATGGTAAATATATAATCGTGAAGTACAGCGTGTTTGTCCAATGGAGAGGAATCTCTTCACGATCAATGACGTAGGAGAGAGAAACCGATTAGCTAATTTAAAATTTCAATATTCGTCTCTAAGTCCTTGTCCCCTCGCGCGTAGAAGACCGAGCGTACAGTGAGAAATGAATGTCACCGTAAACGCGCACGTAGCTTTATAATTTATGCGCCTAATTAAAGTCTTGTCAACGACTAGGACAGAATCCGGAAAAATGAAAGAAAAATCTTTTCGCCGTGACTGCCGCCTCTTGCGGCGACTTGAAGACTTACGTGCCGTAATTAAAATTCTTCACGAAAAGATAAATGAAATCCTTATCGGGAAGGGGTTAAAACACGACCGTCGCCGGATAATAATGCGCGGCTTTATCGCTATCGGCCGTAAGCGCCGCTACCGACCGCAAAGGCGGTAAGACAGTTAACCCGTGAAATATTCGACGTGCGGCGCGACGCGGATTTTGATTTACGCGCGCGTTAATTCCCGAGGACGAGAGGGAAGCTACCGTGAGGGGGGAAAGTATCGTATCCGCGGCCGCGACAGGTTACCGTCTAAAGAAGAAGGAATCTGAAATGTGTGATGCCCAGCGACGCTGGGTGGTTGCGTCGCGACCGGGTGAAGGTCGCGGTGGTGGATTTATGATTCGTGAGATTCTTCGCCTATAATATCTTTTAAGAGGTGACATCTGTTTGTCCAAAGATAAATTGTTCGGCAAATCAGTGACATGTAAGTGTATAAATTATATCTTTTTCTTTTATTTTTTAAAAACGCACGTATACCCCACAAAATAGTTGTTTCAACGTCTAGCTTAGCCATTTCTCTATAATTCAATAAATAAAAACTATTACAAAAATACAAGAGACTTTTCTTCGCCAGTAAATGACTAACAAAAAAGACGTCTTATTCAACCTTAACTGCAGGCTATATTAATCGAATAAGTTTATTGCGACGTTTCGACCATTGATTTTGGTCCTTATCAAGCGTAAATCTATAAAACATACATTCGTTAGTCAAAACAATATCGATTGCCAAAAACTATTACCATGAATCCCTGCATATTTTATAACGCACCCCAGTAGCTGTATCTGGATAGTAATCATCGATAACGTTGCCTTCGCGTGAATACGAGGCTGAAATGAAATTCTGGCTGGGGGCCAGCAGGCTCCAGCCATCCCCGCGGCTTTGGTAGCGGAGCTGTGGCGCCCATTATGGGGCACCGGGGCCCTACTTCTGCGCGCGTCTATAAATCCGGCGTCGCCGGGGGGACGAGACGTTCTCTCGCGCACGCGAATGATAAAGCGTCCGGCGTAATATTTCAAAATGGCGCGGCTACGTACTCGGTAGATGGCACAGCTCGATATTATTTAGCGTCCTGGGGTCGCACCCACTTAACCCCATCCCGCGGACGAGCGAGCGCGCAAAAAGGGGGCCCACAAAGACAGAGAATAAGTTACCTTAGTCCGCGCGAAAGGACGCGCCACGGCATTCCCGCCGTGCGCGGCGCAGGGGCACGGGGCCCCCGGACGCGGGGGCCTTAACGGCAGCGCATCGGTCGCGCCGCGGCACGCGGAGGGTCCTTATCGTGTCCGGGGCCCTGGATGTGCCGCCTTATTAATGGTCACGTTTCGCGGGTGAGAATTCGCCGCGGTGACTCTTCGAAATCGAGCCGTGCCCGCAATTCCCCCTTTGCTCGAAACGGCTAAGACGTTCGTCGTTGCTTTGGAATTATTGCTCTATTAGTATCGACATGTGGATACGGAAATCCTGAGGTCAATATTATTCGATTAATTTGAATGGAGTTATTTAAATAATTTAAATTGGTTTTATATGGATGAACCGGTTCAGCTTTCTCCGGTTTGGAAGGAGCGCGTTTAAATATTAAATACGCGATTTTTAACACCTCGAGATCGATTGTCCGGCAATCCGTCTATATCGAACGTCTCAATCGAAAAACCTGACTGATCGAAGGAAAGTTAGCATTAACGTTCTTTTTATACGCAGAAATGTGTATACTCTTAATTACAGGAAATCGTGAAAAATGGCAACGAGGAAGGCGACTTACGTGACTTGCATTAATTCTTTAGTGTCCCACGCACTAATCGCGTCTTCTCTTACGGAGACGTCCTCCTTTTTCACGCCTCGCACGCGAGTGAGACGCGCGCGGATTTCGACAGATAAAATATTTCTCGGTCGTCATAGACGTTCCTTATCGTGGATGCGGCACCACTTTATTAATGGCCGTGCGAGCGCAAGTCTCCTCGACAGCGGTGCCTGCGCCTACGCAGTAACTTTCGATCGAGAAACTTTCGATGACGCGACCGAGCGCATCGTTAAATATACTCCCTCTCTTTCTGTCTCTCTCTCTTTAGTAACGCTAAAAAATTCAAGCAAGATATATAAGCTCCGAGTCGTCGATGACTCTCCGCGTTTCGTGTGATCGATCACGAGTCTTGCGGGATTCTTCGAAACTTTCGCATAATTGGGATGAATTTGTTTTCGCCTGTCAATTACATAAAAGTAACATTTAAATACACATGATTATATATTAATGATAATATAGCTAATTACAGCGTGTACGCTTGTGAGAAAAAAATGTCCATGTATGTCGATACATTATTTTAGATTTAAACTTTAGATGGAAATTTTGGATTCAGATTTAATGCAAGTATCGGTTATCAATTAATAATATATGGGTAATACAGAATATTCCTAACAAAGATGGTAATAAATAATTATTAACACGAATTTTATTCAACGTAGAACGCTATAATTTGGCAATTAAAAGAAGCATTTTGTCTTATTACAACGTATGTGTCGTGTTAAGTAAATTAAATATATTAAGCAGAGAATTATACGAACGAATTTCGACGGTTATTGCGTCGTTCCTATATAAATATTCATTGAAATAAGATCCTAAAAAGAAATTGAGAACGTTAAACGTAAATTCACAGGACTAGATGTTCGACCACAAATAAATCGTTAGATTTACATCGAAATCTACGATATATGTTAACATGACTCGTAGCTGCCTTAATCATATTCGAGCGAGTATCTTTTTATTATATATACATTGATTTAATTGGCAAAATTGTCCACCACTACAGTGAATGATAATGCATATTCAAAATATTAAAAAATTAATATATCCATTATTAATATGTCCATTATTTTCATCCATTATATCGCGAGATAAATAAAACTTTATAAATTATCGTTGTTATTCGATGATTTCATGATTGTCACTCGCGCAAAATATTCGATCGCGTTGAATAATCGTTAAAACATTCTACGTAATCTGGCTGAAGCTTAACAAAGCATCTTGTCTCCAAACATCGGTCAATGCATATTCAGAGCTCGCATACACACGCAAATCGGGTGACTTTTGGCGCGATATATGCGCCTCTAGGTTATTTTATGCCGGGGTATGCAAATGTCGCCAATAAAATCTGGCAGAGCACGAATATCGCCACCATAACAGCCGTTAATTTTTCTGTCCAAATCGCGGGTTACAGAATAATTTCGGACGATGAATAATAGGTTTACCAGTATTTTTAGCGAAACCAGTTGACTAGCTTTTATTAATTGCACTCGAATGTTATAGACCATCATGCTTGACTGTATTATAATTATTGCCAGTTCAACGTGTTTCTTATCCGCGACACTTCGACATTGCCGATCGATCGGAAAAGACCGATGATAATTTTATGCGAAACGATAGCGCGACTTCCATTCCAATTTTTTACCGCCTACACGTGTGTCGCAAACTCCCTTGACGTAAAATAACGATCAGGCGAAATCTCGATGAGCTACTTTTTATAGCTTAGCTGCCCCAATTGGAATCTATGGCATCTCTCACGAATGTTAGAAAGCCTGAGAGAGTTTGAGAGAGATTAAGTATCCGCCTCCCATACATTCCAGAATTTAATATTATTGTAGAAAAAAGCGGATTAGATGTTCTTAATAAAAGAATACAGTTTTTTTTATTATTTATTCGTTTTGTTATAATTTATATAAATTCGTAGGCAATACACGTACACACACAATCACGTTTTAGCGATTACGCACTTCTTGCATAAATTTTTACAAGCGAAATCGACCGGTCGCAATTTACTTTTTGTTGGAACTGATTAATGGCTTGGCAGCTCTTGTGTTTTACAAGCAAAATTTGCCAAGTTTTGTCGTTTAAATTCACAATTTATATAAAATTTATGAAGATAGTCTAATTTCTCAAAAATGATGTTTTTGAAAACGCGAATTATGACTCAGGAACTCGCAATCTCTGGAAATAAATTCGTTCAGACTGACCTAACCCGAGGAATTCTTTGCTCGCGGATTAATTAGATAAACCAAGAGATGTCCGAATTTTGTCTAATGGTTAGGTTATCAATTTCATAAGAAAAACGCGCTGTACGAAAATCGCATTCGTGATACTCTCTCCAATAGCATCCAGTGCTGATTGTGGTATTCAATACCAAATAAATAAAAGTATCGATGCCTCGTTACACGAACGCTATAAATATCTAACACCTATTCTCGCAGTCATCTTTCTGGATTTGATCGGCAACACGTTTGCAGAGAGAAAGACGCTATTTACATCGCGCCGAGGCCAGGCGACGCTCCGTCTCCGGTGGCCCCGTCGCGGCGATGGTAGCAGCGGCGGCGACCGATCGACGATCAACGACAAACCATCGCGTCGGTGCGGAGCAACGCGTCACGTCGAATCGCCCATTAGAGGAGCCAGCGCCGTCTCGTCGCTCGGAAACGACGCATCCCTTTCTCATACACGGCGGCGATATTGGGTTTACGTCCACTCAAGGATCCTCTTACGACGATGCGTGCGCAACGTACCCAATTAGCGGGGCCGCGCAAGAGAGCGACTTCTCCCTTTCTCTCCATCGCCTCGTCTATACTCTTCCGCCTCCTCCACTTCCCGCGCTCCCACCGTACACTTAGGGTCAAACGCTCGTAAACGTCCGGCGAAACGCTCGAGACTCGACCGGACTCGGCTCGACTCGACTCGTCCTGACTCGGAGAGCCGACTCGACTCTCGACCCTACCCCCGGAGGGAACCCGGCCGGGGCTCTCCGGCATATATGAAAAACGTATTATGAATTTCCCGGCGACCAATCGCAGGGAGCACGGATAGCGTCGCTCAGTGACCCCGGATTGTCAACCTTAAGCGCGTCCTCTCCTCCGTTGCTCTCACCTCTCTTCGTTCCCTTCCCTCCCTTACCCCTACGTCGCCTCTCTTCTGTCTTTTCTCGCGACCAGCTTTCTCTCCCGCTTCTTCTTCTTCTTCCTCTCTGCCTCTCTCACGCGTGCCTGGCCAAGCCCACAGGCCACAGGTGTAGTAAACCTCTTTACCTCACGCACTCGCGCGTAATGGCCCCTCTTACACTCGTGCCGCGCATCTGCCGACCTTAGTGTGTATCGTGCTACCTTCGCCAGCCACGACCTGCGTTTACTTCTTCTTCTTCTTGCCATCTTTTGGTTTCTTCTTCTTCTTTCCTTTCGTCAGTCCTCTTGCCCTCCGACTATCTACCTACCTGGCACACATGACCTGGACATTAGTGCGCGGCACGTTCTATTGTCTACAGATTAAAAATTCTCCATCGTTTAGATTCTTCCGCTTTGGAGAGCCAAAGAGTGACGCGACATAATATTACTTCACCATCGAAATGATTCATATTACTTTTCCATAGATGTACGTATAATATTATGTCTATCCTTTTAAATATAAGTAACAACTGATGAACACATCCGTTGCGGATCAGAGTGGACGATTGTCAAGGCTTCTGCGAGGACCATCAGTCGACATCACCGTGTCCTTCAACGGCCGTGACATTCAACGGCTCGGCCATTAAAAGGAGCGAGGGTGAATAGAAACCTGCTCGGAATTTCGCGGGGCTGAATATTAAGGCGAGTCGGCCGTGCCCAGTCGGTGTGAACTGACCGAAATAAAAATACACCTCTGGCGAAATTTATTATACTTTTAATGGCTACTCGTCATAGACGTTGTATTCCATCAAGCTACTGCCGTTATAAATGGCTCTCGAATCGCGAAGGCTGGACTCGTCATTGTTGAACATTAAAAAACCTCACGCCTGCGAATACTTCAGTAAACGTCTAATGGATTAATCATAATTTTATTATTCAAATTGTTTCCATCAATGTAACGAGGGAGAGCTAACTCTCTCAGGGAAATCGTACCAAAAACAATCGCGAATTGTTGGACGCGAGTTGATGGCATTGCCGGAAACCAAGGCAGGCGGCGAAGCTGATTGCCCACCGGACTCGATCAAGATTGTCCTCAGCATCCGCGCATTAATCAGCGTCGCGAACTACAGCTACGTCTCCGGTACGACGGCGGGGAGGAGGTGGGGAAGGAAGGACGGAGATGCGACGTGACACGGCCGTGGCCGCGAGTTCATGAGCGCGACGCAGAAAAATTCGAGACCGCCAAGAGGTGAATCCTATTCTTGGCTCACGAGTGTCCACCATTCACGAGCGGGCCTTCGCCCCGTCAATGAACAAGCAACCGGTCCTGCTTCTCTTCCGGGCTCTCTCCTCCGTCACTCCGTCCCTCCCACCCTCTCTTTCTCTATGTCTGTCTGTTTGTCTGTTTCTCGCCCCCTTCCGGTTACCCTATTTTTCTGTCTCTCGCTCTCTTTCCTTCGCGCTGTCGCTCTCGAACAGAGAGAGAATGAGAAAACTTTATTAATTTATGACAAGGCGGAGAACCCGGACGATCCTGTCATACAGTTTCCTAGTCGGGATTTACATAACCCGTCTAGGAGGCGCGAAACGAAAGGGGGGAAAAAAGAACGCTCAGTAATAGGCAAATACGGCTATTATGCTGTATACTCTCGCGTAATCCGAGAGACGTCTGGTGGAGATCGAACGGTTCTTAAGTTGCAAGGATTAAAAAAACAGGTGTTTCTCTCTCTCCTTACCAAATAATCGCGCAATGACGTGATCGCGATTTTTAGACATCTCGGCGACACGAGACGTGTCCTCGAGACGGGACCTATTTTGACACGTTGGTGACACCCCGATTACTCGATAGGTGCGAATGGGAAGAGACGGTCAGAATTGGACGCCTTGCCGTCGTCGGCAATAAAACGACACGGCGCTGAGAAAGACAAAGAATATATCTGGTCGGGATGACACAAGAATTACTTAGGAAACAAGTCGAAATTTTAATGCGTGGAGATCGGGACGTTCCACAATACGATACACGCGGCACCAAGGATAAATGGTGACCTTATTTGGATTAACACGGAAGGGCAGAGATATCCTGTCCGAACAGACGGATTAATAGATAAATAGAAGATTAATTTATAACGTCGTTGCGTGCATCAGCAGCGAATAAATAACGCCCTGTAAAAACGTGCGCGACGAACATTTACGGCTCGGAAGATATACGGCGTAAGAGATTGTTATAAAATTGTTCAACGATACAAAAATAATTGCGGTGCGAAAAACTTTGTACAGGAAGCGTAAAACTTGGATGATTTTGCGTGCGGAAATAAAAACGGCTGACGTTAATGTCGATCCTTGCGATGTGCCGTCGTGTTAAATACACTATTACCGTATCCTGTTATACCTATAATAAAAGAGAACCGTCTTTTCGAAGCTGCGGAGAGACGTGTCTTCAGAATGATTAGTGTCAGAAAAGTGGATGAAGAAACGTGTACGAGTAGAATGAATAGTACACGATCCGACGTGAGAAGGATCAAAAATTCATAAAAAAAAAATCAGCAGGAATTAACACAGCTTTAAGGACGATTGAATGACGAATATCCTCGGATATTACATTCGACAAGGTGTCAAGATGATTAAATGATCGAATTCTTCGACAATGTCAGCCCCATAGACATGATTAATGATTTACATGTGCACTCCACGCGCTTTTTGATACTACACGTTTTAAACCGATCGATTGCCTGTGCCTTTTAGAAATGATGATACGACGACTCCTATCGTCTTGACAAATTTTGGTCATTGATTAGACATGCGACATGCGTATTATTTTATCAATGACGCCGACAATTACTCTTGTCTTTTTTTTTAAAATCAATTATAAGAAAAGAACATTTCGCTGTTATTCTGAACTTGATAAATGTTGATGACACTGGAGAAAGAATATAACTATTTACAAACATATATCTCTAAATATTTGTCATGACAAAAAATAGTTACTTTATTCCGTAATTCGAATATATTTTATTACGTTTTTATGAATTTTAAATCCTGCATGTGCAAACCGCAAATATTTAAAAAAAAATTAAAAGAACGTGAATATTAAAAATTTCAAGAAACGTAATTAAATCGATGCGGCATTGGAAATGAGAAGATTCTCAAGATGATTTCGACAAAATGATTTGTGATTGTTACGCTATTCGAAAGTTCTTATTGTCGCAGAACGAATTAATTTTTTGCTGTTTTCTGTGATCAACCGCAAATTTGAAATACACACGGAAAGAACGGTTTTGCTGAAATATAAAAAAATTTGGCCAGATACAGGTCTGAAAAATAATTTTGTTGGATCGTCAAAATAATTATGTAGGACACTCCAACATAATGATAATGCTGCAAAAAGTTTTGATATTCTAGCAACTATTTTAGGCGTCCTACATAATTATTTTGATGATCCAACAAAATTATTTTTCAGACCTGTATCTGGCCAAATTTTTAGATATTTCAGCAAAACCATTCTTTCCGTGTGCATTATGAAGAACACACTGACATCGGCAAATGCGCTACAAAATCATTGTGAGTTTCGATTGAGCTTGGAACAGCCACGTGTGACATATATTGTTCCTCGTCGCACTTTTTCTCGGCGCACGCCGAGGCCCGTCCCTAAGAATACCTGAATCGGGCCCGACAGGAAGCGCCCGCGGGATGGACATCGAGTGGCCTCTCTTGTCCCGCCTAAGTCAACAAGCGGCGGTCTTATCCACTCGGCGTTTTACAGTCGCGAGGTTATACGAGCGTGAACACGCGTACGCAGGTGCACGCAGGTGAACACCTCACGTTGGCGTAGATGCGTGCAGTATGCCGCTCGGTACCACGCGCGACTCGCGCGTCACTCGCGAGTTCCCTCGCGTGTGCGCGCGGCCGCCGTCGAGGTGGCCCTGCGGAGGGATCGAAATGCGGAAACGCGAGTCTCGAGTAGCTACTACCGTTGAAACCCTCGCCGACGTGGCGTGCGAGGAGGGAATCCCACTAACGATAACTCGCGGCCCGCCTCGCGTCGGGCGTTATTAAATGCGTAATGATAATAATTGTAACCGCATCGCGCGAATCATTGCGTTATTTAATATCGCGTATAACAGGGTTCTCCGGCGCCTTAATAGCGCGGCGAATTAAAGGGTCGGCTAAATACCCGGGAATCGTGATGAGAATAAAAATGCTCGTTAAATTAAAAGCAGCCACCCGCATCGCGCGATTTACGAGGGTAGTTTGATAAGTTTGGTAAAAAAGCAAGTAGAACACATTTTTTGGGGAAAAAATCAATTTTATTTGTCAACATAGTCTTCTTTGAGGGCTACACACTTGGTCCAGCGATTTTCCAATTTTTTCATAGCGTCCGAAAAATAGGTTTTGTCAAACTGCAAAATAGTCGTTGACGGCGGCGATAGCATCCTGATTTGACGAAAATTTCTTCCCACCGAGCTAAATTTTTAATTTCGGGAACAGGAAGAAGTCGCACGGGGCCAGGACTTCTGCCATCGCCGCCGTCAACGACTGTTTTACAGTTTGACAAGACCTATTTTTCGGACGGGATGAAAAAATTGGAAAATCGCTGGACCAAGTGTGTAGCCTTCAAAGGAGACGATGTTGACAAATAAAATTGATTTTTTCCCAAAAAAATGTGTTTTACTTGCTTTTTTACCAAACTTATCAAACTACCCTCGTATTATTGGGCCGAAACGTAATTATATCGCGTTTTGGGAACGACGCATGGAAGATTGTTCACATTCGGAAATGCGACAATTAATTTGCAAATTGCAGTTATTAGAGGTGTTGTCATCTTTGACAACAAAAAAGTATTTTAGAATAGTTTAATTAGAGATCGTGCATTTTCAAGGATCATGTCAAGTGACTCATAAATTCGAGACTGATTATCCCGCGCGACGGAAAACATGCATCGTCCGTTCTTTTGCTAGATATATGCGAAAACATGCTCGCAATATGTACGAAGCGCTATTTGAGAGCTCTAGCACGGGGAAGGCCATTTTGTTCGCGAGAATATTGACAGAGATCTCGTGTGCCGGGACTTGCGCGCTGCAAACACGATTTTGCGAACTTGCACGTTTCGCGTTGCACAATTTATGTTGCCAGACATATTACGTTCAGTCTAACTTGAAGAAGTATCTTTTGCAAATACTCGCGAAGCTACGGAGGCCATGCATAAATTAAGCAGATATTAATACTACAGCGGACGTTGCTGTCCAGTACAGTTTTCTGAAATTCAATACGTTTGTTGTAAAATACGAAGTGGCATATCTTCGATGAAGAACTAATGCATTGCAATTTTGAAACCATATTAATCGAAATATCGATATTGATGAAATATTGATATTCTTCGCAAGACATAAAGTACCATATGCATGTCATCGTGAAGTCGCTAATATAATAGCACATCGTGAAGAATGCGTTAACGTACTCGTGAAGGAGGTCGCGTTCTAAAACGGACGAAAACTTTCCTTTAAGACAAATCTCTACAGACGGATCGTGTCGCAAAACGTGAATTCCGGCCGTGATCTCTCCTCGAGGATTGCGGCACCTCGAGGATCCTCGTACGCGACGCCGCGCGGTATTCATAAATTATCAGGATCTGCGTGCTCGCGCGCGTGCGGAATATTACGCATCTACGAGGAAACCACCTCGATTTCGAGGAGTGTAACGTAAACCAATTAGCAATAAAACTTCCGCGTACGAGAAGTACGCACTTCCTGGTACGTCGCTCGCGCGCTCGTTTCGCTTGCCGTCTCCTGCGGAGTCCTTTTTTCTTTCGCGCGCGCGAGCGGAACGGATGCCCCGGCTGACCCGGTCAAACGACCTTAGGGGAAGAAACCTTACGATCGATATACTCGCGTGTTTATTGCTGAACTTTTAAGAAAATTTATTGTCAGGCGTTTTCGACGTCCTCGACTCGGGGACGAGGAGTCGCATCATTCTTCCCGAGGCGTCGCGTCGCGTCGGCGTGAAACTATCGGGAAAACGTGTTTTGCGTAGTATATCAAGGCGGACAAATTTATTGCTAGATAAATAACATCGCAGATACGATGATACGCGTCTATACGCCGCGCGCGTGTATAATATTATAACGCCGCGCGTCCGATAGCGGCGCGGCGCGACGCGGCGCGGAATGTGAAAGACGCGCGGAGACGAGAGTAATCGAATACCGTCTCGCGTTAGGAACGTAGCGGAGATCGGGGATCGATGAGCGTGGAGGGATAGTTAATGAACGGCGATCAAGGTGTCACACATTCAGGTATACAATATTCTTTATTTCACTTCGTACTTTCGACTCGGGCACTCAAACGGTGCCCATGCCTCGCGCGTATCGTCCGATCGTGGCTACCGCACCTCCCGTGTATCTCTCTTCTCTCCTCTCCTGTCTTTCTTTTTTTTTTGTACTTGAGCGCAACTGCGGATCTCGCCGCGGACGATCGGTACGATCGGAGCGTTTCGGAACGATTCCCCCGCGCTTGGGCTCGATACGATCCCTGTTCGTCCGAAGACTCTCGAAAAATATACATAAGTTACGTACTAAGAGCACTTGGAATTCGCAGAATCACAATTTATCCGGCGCCCGGATCATCGTTGTCCGATCTCTCGCATCGTCGTCGATTTCTTTTTTTTTTCTGGCGAATCGACGCGAATGCATGGATCGAACAGAGAGCCCCGGGCCTCGAACACTGCCGAACGATTCGTCGGCGCAATAGTACGCGCGAAGCACTCACTGGCCATGCCGCCGTGCGTTGTCGCCACGCCACGGCAAACGGTTACATATCGTTTAACGTTAAACTATCACCGGCGGTTTTTAACCGCCGTATTTTTTTTAGGCACCGCTTCGAGCTAGTGCTACGATATGCGCGATTCGTGATTCGTGGATTCGCGATTCGTGATCCGCAGTGGAAATTCGTCGGCGTTCGAACCCTTTTGAACCCTTTCGCACGATTCGCGACTCGTGGCCTCGTTCGTCCGCATAGCGCAGCTCTATACACGAACGACCACGTACGAACTGATTCGCAATGTTTCACGTACCTTCGGCTTCGTCGAGATACCGCTCCGCTGGCGAATCAGCGTGAATGATGAATGACAAATGCGAACGCGACGAATCTACCCGTCCACAATATGCACGAAGCTCAATAACGAATAGCGGAATCGCGAGTCGCGCATAGTCTGATGCCCAGCTTCGTAAGGCACGATGCGTCCGTCGTATCTCCGACGAGAGAGAATGTATCGCGAGCCGATATATTCACGGTCGCTTCGTCAATGTGCACCTGCCGTCGGGGTACGACCGGGCAAAAGGGACTGTGTGTCGGCTAATACCGAGCGGCTTGAGCAATTTTCATCGATCGGACGATCGCCGATCGTAAAGCCGTTTATGCCGGCTGGCTACGCGCGGCACTTCTTCTTCTTCTTCTTCTTCTTCTCCTTCAGCGTAGGCCGGCCGCGCTCTTTCCCTCCTCCTTCTGCTTTTCCCTCGTGTCGTTCCAACGTAATCGTATTCGGCTACTCCTCTTTCCCCCTGAGAGTCGCCTTCTCGTTTCTTGCGCCAAGGCACCTTTGACACTCAACCGTGTGCTTCTCGCTCACCGCATTATTACGATGTAACTGTACCTTCTTTCACCCTCTCCGCATCTCGTGTGATTCGCGCGTTCTTCTCCATTCTCTTTTTCATCGTCTACCTTTCTTTACCTTTTTCTTCTTCTTCTTCTTCATCTTACTTCGTTATTCTTCCATCCATCCGTCTTTTCTTTCGACCGTTCATCTCTTTTCTTCTGCCGCGGAAAGGGGCTTCGATCATTAGTTTCTTTTTCAACAAATTGCTCAGCGACACTGCCCCATTATCCTTTCACGTTATCCACGCGGATTCAGAGCGACACCGGCGACGATTCCTTCCCGATTGGATCGAGTTCTTGTTGAGCACTTAGTGAGCACAATTTGATATCCGAGGTCATGTCTTCCGGGTGAGGTCCAAGGGCGGTCCGGTGTCTTGCAGAAGTTCATTTTCTTCGCTGTTGTTCGACTTTTCCTCTTCCTCCTCCATGCTACCAGCGTCCACCTCCTGTCCGTCCGTCTGTGTGTCCTTCATGCTGAGGTCCATCGGCTCCTCCTGCTCTGGCCCGAGAGATCGCAAAAACGTCAGATTTTTGTCGTACGCGACTTCTATCGAACCTGCTCTCGGACATCGGTCTCGTTCGGCGGTCTCGCGGTCGACCTCGCGACACTCTCGATTCTCCTCGCTTCTCTTCGTCGGCGATGGAGTCGATCGCGGGCTAACGCTTTCGCTGGACGAGCTCGACAGGCTGGTCGCCATCTGCGGTGGGCCCACTTGATTCACGTAAGGTACGATAAAGCGTTGCTGAAATGGGAAGAACGGCGTGTTCAGCAGCTGCATATGCGTGAGCGCTGGATGGAACAACGGTGGGCCCCGCCACATGGGGAACCTCGAGACCTCGGGCCTCAGCATCTCGTGCGGAGCTCTCGGGAGATCGGCAGGCCTCAGTATCGCTTCCTGGCTGGTTCTCGGCGGGATGTCGGGTGACCTTAGTTGCACTGGAATGTCCGGTGGCCTGAGCGTACCGTCCTCCCTCTTGGGCAACCGGTCCGGGTGATGATGGTGATGCAGGTGATGATGGTAACTGTTTGCCGTAGTGGTCGCCGTAGTGACGATGCCGACGATGCTGCTGGCGCTGGTGTTACTAGCATTCTCGGTATTATTGTTATTATTGTTGTTGTTCGCGGCGTCTAACGAGCCGAACGCCTTCTCATACGCGGACTTGGGATCTTTGATCAGGCGATTTTGCGCCTGCTGGGACTGCTCCTGTAGCAGGCAGTGTATCTTGAACCAATTGGAGCGCCGGCCATAACGCGAGCCGGACTTGGACATGCCCACCATCAGGCACTTCCGCAAGCGACACGCCTTGCAGGCGGTACGATTCTTCTTGTTGATCACGCAGACGCCGCCGTTCTTGCATTCGGAAATGCTACCCAGATTGTTGTAGGTGCGCCCGAAGAAGGACTGTGCAACAGAAAGCGAAATAAGCGCGCATTGGTCAGTCGCAATCGATTAACAATTTGCACTTACGCTTTATTAGAGACCAGGAGAAACGTGAGTTGAAATAAGTGCTTAGCTACCTGTTAGTAAAGCTAGATCAGCAGTCGCGAAAGTCCGCGAGTTTCGATTAGAAGCGCGCATGTTCGCGAAACATGTAATTAAACCTTTGAACAACTAACATGCAGATTCCAATTAATAGCTCGTAATAATTTTTAATTGCCGGCGACTGATTTTACCGGGATATCCTTGCAGCGCCGACAATAAAAAAATGACATCTCCGACACTATTGCTCTTTGTCCCTGCGCGATTCTACGCGATTTACGTAATTTCCGACGTAAGTGTCTCGCGTCGCGAGAAACATAATGATCGCGAGACGTCCCTCTCTCTCTCTCTTTCTATTTTTTCTTCTTTCCATTTTCGTTTTGTTACTAGAGAATAACGATACGGATGAATAGCTGTGGAAGAATGGCGGTGCGAAGATACTGACCTTGCAGCCTTCGCACGTGAAGGCCCCGAAGTGAAAACCCGCGGCCGGCTCTCCGCAAACCCTGCAGAGCTGATTCATCTGCAACAAAAAGATGCGACATGTGGTTACGCTCGGGACCTGAGGACGTTCAGAATGTGCCCGACGATCGCGCCTGATCCCCGTACAATATCTGCCAATCACGGAAGGGTTTCTCGGATCTAATGCACGCTCTCGAAACGCAAGATCATGAACAACGAGGAGCACTGTGATAGGATATAACTGGTGCCTTCTATTTCGATATAAAAGCACTACTATGAAATCATAATCGAAAAGGGACAAGACAATGTAATAAATATGCTAAATATATATCTCTTTTTTATAACTTGACTTTTAATGTTGAACAACATCTAGAAATAACTAAAATATATTTTATTTATTAATATATGTATACATATAATTAATTACACTCTCAAAAACGCGATATTTATTAACTTACCTGCATGTATAAAATATCGATTAATTATTAATACATATCACTTCTTCAATGACAATTATAAAAAATTACAAAATTAAATTAAATACAGTTTCTATTTGTTATATCGTAAATTAATTATAAAATACTGTCTATTTTATGCATACAAAATGAATTACAGAAATCTATGTGTGTCAAAACGTTGAATCCATTATTTATATCACAAAATTGAGACCAACAAATCTATTATTTTATGTTATTTCTTTGCTATACATGTCATTTAAACATGCTAGTTCCTTCTGCGTATTAGGTACTTTACATTAAAAATAAGAAATAATTCATTTATCGAAAAAAGAAATTCATTTCTTTGGCCTAATAGATTGCAATCTAAGATCATCAAGGAATTCCGAAGATCCCCGGATTCGATCTCGCATTAATATCCTCGATTACAATCTGTTGTCGAAGAGTGCGATCGCGGCCGATCCGCGCGTGTATTGTGATCGCCAATCAGCGCGAGCGCGCACCTGCTCCGCGCGGAGGATCTTCGACGGTGACGTCGCGCGGAAAAGAAGAAGGACTCTTTCTTGCCTCATTCGCGCGAGGATCGGCGAGGAGCGCGCGAACGAGGGGTCTCTTCTCTCGCAGCGAGAAATCGCCTTCCTATTAAAACCTAGTTAGCCAGTCATTACTAGACCGCACAGCTCCCTCGCGGCTTGGATGCGCGGCTCGTCACGGGTTGAGGCGCGGGGAGAGGTGAGGACGCGCGCGGATTGCGAGGATGCGACTCGCGCAGATCTGATTCCCACACGAAAAGAGTGTGCTAAAGTAACGGCCGTCGCTCCGCCGTAACGCGAGCGATCAATTTCTCGTCGCGTTACGAGCGGGAATTGTCGGGGACGATCAAAACGCGCTCGTATAAGATCCGCGCGCGCGCGAATTCCTCTTCGTCCTTTCGCGGGCGTCGCGCGGCCAGATGGGACGACGTCGCTCGCGGTCATTTTATGACTTTCGCGAGTAGATTTTATGATTCATTAATATTTCGGTTTGTTGCGCGACTTGCTTCGCGGAGAGGTGAACGTCACCTCTCGTACCCTTAATGGCGCTTCCTCGGATTCCGTTTGAAGACGCGTGTATAACGCGGGATAGCGATAGCTCGCGAATTTATACACGTCGGATCGATCGGATTTAGACCGTCGCGTTATCATCCCGCACACGGAATCCGTTTGATTACAAAACGATTACGCGAGCGAGCATTTGCGCATTGAAAGAAAGGCTTGGTTATAAAAATCCAGGCTTGGTTAATGTTACCAAGCACCTTGGTGAAATAGTAAACGTATAATAAGTATTACATAATTTAGTGTTGGCTCAACTAAACAAAATTTGCTCTTTTATAATTATTACAAAATGTTTTGTTATTATTATTATAATCGGTAATAATAATTAAATACTTGAAAAGAAAGTATACTAAATGCATCTCACAAGTTTACCAAGAATTTTTTTTTCAGTGCGACAAGGTTTCCGCGCAACCTAAATCGGGGTGGGTATTTCGACACAATGACATATTGGCTGCGTTCAGCAGAAAAAGCAGCTTTGCAACTGTTGTAAGATTCTTTAATACATGATTGGTTCTTGCCCTTGGTTCCTCCTAGATCTAAGTGTATAAACCAATCATGTTAAAGAATTTTACAACTGTTGCAAAGCTGCTTTTTCTGCTGAACGATAGCCAATATCAGAAGATCGACGCCGGTAAACGCACGTGCCGGCGTGATACCGCGCGGAAACGCGAACGCCTTTTTTTCGCGCATTTCGGACGCGGAAGATTAATCGGCGGCCCCTGCAAATATTCCCGGATGACGGGATTCTGCCGATCTTGGCGAACGCAGACCGGCAGCGGCGCGCAGGTATTCGAAAACGACTTTCGATCTCATTAACCTGGGAACGTATGCGCGGTACGGGCTGATGACTTCTCGCGGAAATGACGGCGAGGAGTAGCGACGTGCAGGCCGAGGTAGGAGGCAAAAAAGGTTAAACGTCCAACAGATGACGCGGCTATGTCACCTCGGTTCTAATCCCCGCGGCCACAGACCGCCACACATCGACGGGACTAAATAACTCCCCTTCCCTCCCCATTCGTGCCGCTTCTTCTCGCATTTTGCGGATAATCTACATCGCCATGAAACGGTCTGCATCCATCTGAATCCTTTCCGTCGCCCACCCACGTCCCACACGAGAATCGTCTCATTAAGTGCCGCCACGAGCGACGATCAGCGAAGAGAACGCGCCGATATATAACGCTGATGGCCTTTTTACATCGCGCGCGACATCGTTTCTCCTTTCTTTCGGGGGGGTTCCCACCGTTCCCACGATTCCGTTATCCCAGGCCTCGGTTAGCGATTTAGAATAATCCGGCCCGTGTAAATACCAATCAACCGCCAAAGGAGCGAACGATGACGAGCGTAAACTCGCGCGATTCCTACGTGTTTCCAATCCGATCAGTTCGCGAGAGACACTATATAATTTAATTAAATCGCGAGACCCGCAATTAAACACACTAAATGCCACAGAAATACCATATTTGAATAATAAGAAAGACCGTAATTTACAGTAAATGCCACGTGACACGCGCATCTCTCGCGTCCGACGCGATAAACCCTACGGCATTAATGTAAAATTTATTACAAATGCCCAAGTTTTTTGTCATTCTTTTCGTCATTCTCCTATTATAATTAAATATCTCAGCCGATGTAAAAAGTACTAATTAGCAAGTGCCCGCGTTAACATTAACACTAAAGCTACCCCGACAATTTATATACCTATACCTATTTCTACCGAACCTGTTATTAACAAATTGCATATTAACAAAAAGTCGTAAAGTCAATTCAGGAAAAACGATAACATTGAATGCAGAATTTTTAATCAAAAGTTTAAAAACAGTCATTTGACCGGCAGTGGTACACAGAGAGAATTTTCTCTTAAAACTTACTCTGAAATTCATGGTAGTCATGGGACAACATGGTATTTCGAAGATTTTTATGCAATTTTCCCTGATTAATATCTACCACAATAAAATATAAAATATATTTGATTAATTTTACTAAAATACATAGTAAAATTTCCATAATTTTAAAATATGTTAAAATCTTATGATTCTTTATTGTTTTAAATTGAATAGATGCCAAGTAGTGCTAAACATGTAAAATATCTTATTATAAATTTTACAACACAGCATAATATTTTCAATCTGACTTAGGCCCAGTTCCACAATCTCCAGTTAACTTAACCGGCCGGTTATTCCTTTGGAATTGACCAATCGCATTTGTTAATTTTGCTTAACGACAAATGCGATTGGTCAATTCCAATGGAAAAACCGACCGGTTAAGTTAACTGGAGATTGTGGAACTGGGCCTTAGTCGCTCATGATAATTTTACCATGCAGCATGGTAATTTATTGGCTAAGTCCGATGATTCTCGGTTTTTTTCATGTCGAGTGTTACAATCTGCTTGGTAATTTTTATTATGTTGTTCATAAAATGTTTTTTTCCATATTTCAGAAATTCCTTTTGTTACCAATAATATTTGACAGATTGCTAAGTTGTTCCAAGCTTATTACCAAACATAGTAAAATTTGTAGCTAATTTTGCGGCAAAATATAACGAAAAATTCTCTCCGTGTAGTTTTAGTGTTAAGCAAAAGTTTAAAAACGATCGTTTAGTGTGTGTTAAGCAACATATATCTGTACGAAAAAATATTTTAATAAAACTTAAAATGAACGAAAATGTACCGATATAGACAATTATCTTTCTCCGAAAAAAAAAAAGAAATGTTGCGTTCATATATCAAAAATAGATTGACGATAGATACATCAAGATAGATACGTCTTGATTTCGTTTTTTGACAAGAAAAGACGAACTTCCGCGGGAGCGAACGATCGAGAGAAAAAGAAAGGAGACTCACCACGTCGGTGTTGGCCGCTGCCGATGTGATCGTCGACGTAGGCGTCCACCACCCTGGGGTGGCGGATGTCGCGTTGGCGATAATACCAACACCCGTCGCAACCGAGATGGATCCGCTCCCTACCAATCCTGCCGGGCCCGACAGATCGCCCACATCCATTCGACAGGTTTTAATCCCTCGGTGTCAGCCGTCCTGGCCTGTGACCCGACCTGCCCTCTTGCCGCTTGACGTAGCGAGTCAACATTTTGCGCGCTTCTCGCGTATCGCCACGCACGTCGCTGAAACGTTCACGCGACACGTGACTTCCGGCCTGATAAAGAGAAAGAAAAGAGGAGCAAATCATTCTCTCGAGGAACAATCTCTCGATAACACGTCCAGTGTCACTCGTTAACGATGACATTAATAATTACTCCGGCCGATCAAGTTTCGAATATTTTTATCCGAGGGGTAAACCGCTGACCAAAATAGTGTACACCAATGCCTAGCAATGTCCAAAATTGGGCATTACTAAGTACACAAAAGTACACTAAAAGTACACCATTTTTGGGTATTACTAGTGAATTTTTTATATAATGCCCACTAATATGCCCTAGTAATGCCCACTAATGCCCCAAATCTGTACACCGCAATGCCCTCAGCGGTTTACGCCTCGTTTTTATCTATTGCCGTTGTGTACCATGTACGCTCAAGATCGTAATATCTTATTTGGATTCGGCGATTCATTAGCCGTATAATACACTATACGGAGACGAGATATTTGCGGCCGGCACGAATGCCGCCTCCCAGCAACAGAACACCCGAATGTACGCTAACAGATATCTTCCACTATCAAAGCGGCATTTTTATGGCGAACAAGCGCACGAGGCGGCGTATATCAGCGCGATGTATATAATAATTATTCCAGAATACGAGCGGCGGATCGCATGCGCAAGAACGAGAGAGCGCGGTCCGCCGAAATCGCGATCGGCGAACGTCCTCCCCGGGACCCCGGGGTCCGTATCGCTCGAGATAACATGTCGTGTTTACAACGGTGTAACGCCATTACCAATGTTAACGCGGACCGCCCTGCGAGGGACGCATAAATACGAGAGCTAATTACGGAGGCTGCCACGTATTAATTTTCGACCCGCGCACCACGTGGGAACTCAACCGGCGCGTGTAAACCGTGCACGCTTCTGATTACCGATGTTTAATTTCAGCTGGTCGAGGAGAAACTCGCGTCGGCCGAGTGCAACCCGGAATGGAACGGCAAATGTCGTAAATACATCGTGGAAATTAATATATTCGTCCGTTACGCGGAAATAATTCGAAAAGTAAATCTCCGTGCTCGGCTTCTCGGGGAATGATCGCAACGCGCTCGCGGGGGATAGCGATCGGTAGCCTGGAGAATTAATCCAGTTCCAAGACGCGATTTGAAAGTAAATGTTAATTGAGGACACCGAGATTTCCCTGGTCGATCACAAAAGCCGCGATTAAGAACGCGGTAATTGGCGCCGCTGCGTCGAGTTAATCTACGCGATCACACGGGGCAATATTGGCATATACTTGCAACACGATCGCGTTATATATGCGGGAATCTATAGCAGTAAAGATTGTACACGAGATTTCTAGTATTCATGGATTATAATTGAAGCACGTTGAGTTGCGTTAAGTGCTACGAATTTACAGCGCCGCGACTTTATTAAGTTTCAACTGTATAACGCGTTACAAGTTGCAGAGCTGCGATGACGTATATCAGGGATAATTAATGCGTTTAATCCAGAATACTAACGGACATTAATAAGCATCTGCAACTGATGAAGTTTTATTCATCAAAACTCTTCGACCATCGATCCGCAATAATTCGAGGCTAAAATGCGAATCTTAGTATGACCGACGTTGAAACAATAGAGATTTTTTTAATTTTTGCTTCTTTATTTTTTAGTAGTAGTTCATAGCAACAATTATGGCTTTTGAACATCTTACATATAGTTACTGTACTAACTTCATTTTGAGTATTTAGAGTAGTATTTAGTATTTAGTATTTAGATAGTATTTAAAGTATTTAGAAATATCTCTACGGAACAACTTGTACCTAGGATGTAACCAAAATAACATTCGATGCTTAACAAAGAATTATTATTTACATACGTCAGTATAATTTATAATGTATTACTCAGGTGATCTCTGAGAATAATTAGCATATGGCGTAGATATGGCGTGTACCTTAGTTAAAAAAATCGTTGCAATTCAACTAAACGACCGCTTTCGCGTACGATCGGGCGAGCGCGTTGCTCCCGCGCGTATATATATATATTATTGAAATCGGCCGCCTCCGCGACAAAGAGGAGGCACGCTGCGGCGCTGCGGCCATCGATAAATTTTATTGCGCGCCTCTCATCTTTCCTCGCTGACTAATGACAAATTAATTAACAGCCGTGCATGCCCGCGGAAGACCGGTTCCGTTGAATACATCGTCGCCTCGCCGCGCTCCGGCTCCGATAAATCCTTGTTTTCACGGATTAACGCGCGCGCGGCGTGCCGGCGGTAGCGCAATTGTAACGCGGCGATAAACACGGATCGTTCGCGAGAGTTACGGCGACGATGACGGCGATGACGGCGGCGACTGGCCATCGGTGCCATCAGGGTTTTTTCCTATTTGCGTTTTTGAGCCGCGTCCACGAGCGTGTATTTCATTAGCCGACACCGAAGGACGCGCGTCGTTTCTCGCGCGTCGTTTTTCGCGCTTGGGACTATTACCGGCGCGCCGTCATCGCCGATATGTTTCACCTGTCATCGTGCGATTCCACGTCTCCGTATTTACGCGTATCGCGGACACCATCCGCGATCCTTGAAGAATCGGGGGAAGGAGAATCGTTTCTCCTCGTGAGCGTCTCCCGCTCGCTCGCTAATAAATGGTTGCGTGAACGATCGGCGCGGATAGTTTTATTGCGAGCCGCGCGAATCGTAATATCGATTGTGAGCTTAATCTGTGAAATAATTAGGGTGTTAAAGCGTAATTAGCGGTGCGTCCGCGTGAGATAACGGTGCACGCGCGCACGGAGATGAATCGTCGCGGCCGCAACGGCGATCAATCGACGAGGTTTGACATTTGACGTGCGGGAACAATATGTTCCGCTCCGCGTCGCATTAAAGCGCGTTCCGTCGCGCGGGTCAAAGTGCGCCCGATCGAGAACGACAGTCTCGAATTAATTATCCTTGCCGGCATTCGGCACGGTATAAGAGCGTTCGAATACTTCCTATATTCCAAAACATCCCGTAACGTTGCCCGTGGCGTCCAATACATTAACCCGTGAAATCTCGCACGGCGACCTATTAAGACATCTATCGCAGCACGTAAATTTATTTTACGATATAACGCCGATTTTTAACGGTTTCCCCTGACGATTCCGGATTCGTCGGTTCTCTCAACGACGATTCCTCTCACCTCGCGAAAGCCACCGCCACTCCTATCCCGCTATCAATAATTCGATTGTCCGGCAAATATTTTTTCTCCACCTGACAGAGGCGCGCGATGATCGCGATCGGCTTGTTCTGCTCGTCTTCGTAATAATAATGATTGAAAGGTGAAACACACTCGCGTCAAAGCCATTATCCGTATATAATATATATATATATATATGCCGCTGTTCTTCTCGTCTTGTTTCTTTCCCTTTTTTTTACTGTTTCACCTTTTCGCTGAACGAACATCTCGATCGCTGCCAAGCTGTGGCAGCCAATGAGTGACGAGCGGACTGCAACTTTAATGAACCGGTTGTGAGCGGCATGTCACATGGATATCACAGTACTGACTGCAGCCAGTTGAAATTGTTGCACCCCCTTCCTTCCCCCTAAGTCCTGACAAATTAATCGTAACCACCAAGGTCTGAATCGATTTTTCGTGTAACGGCACCGGTTGTTGGCTTGCCGAACTGTTCGCGATCACGCACATTATTAATCACGCACATTATTATTATTATAGCTAACTACAGCATGCATCATATATGGATATAAAATTTTTAATTCTTGATTAGGAATCTTCCGCACATTATCACTTTAGAAACTTCGAGTTTTAGGTGCCGAAAGCAACGAAGTTATTTTTAATTGTTAAGATTTGATCGTTATTATATAGATAGATATAATTCGGTTTTCTTCTTCTTAGTTCAACATCGTAAACGATGTGTACACAGAAATAAAAATGCTGTCAATTAAAGTGTACGTTATGGGCAATAGTTCATTCAGTTGTATTATGATTGGACCAAATATTTAGTAGAGATGTGCGAATCAAGATTTTTTAACTCGAATCGAATCGAATCGAATTTGCAAAAAAATCTTGAATCCGAATCGAATCGAATTGACAAAAATATCGTCGAATTGAATCGAATCACCCACATTTCGAATCAAAACTTAGGAATCTTGTATGCAAGCCAGGAATGTGACGTAGACATTCGAAGCATCTGAAGAGGTGAATAAAAATTAACGAAGTCTCGTAACGACCAACCTTCTGGCCGCCTCGCAAAGGCGCTGAACGCACGATAAGATTCAACGGGTTTCAAATCTTTTTACGCACTTCTCCGATTCGAATTCGAATCGTAGTGATTCGATATTGTCGAATCTTTCGAATTCGAACTACGTCGATTCGGATTCGAATCGAATCGAATATCATCAAATTCGATTCGATTCGATTCGAATTCGAATAATTCGCACATCTCTAATATTTAGATTATTAAAAGAACTATTTATGTTTGTGGCAGTCTGTGACGTATACTTTAATTAAAGCAACAGCATTCTTTCTCAGTGTAGTGATCACCATAGTGCTCCATGGTGATTGTCTTGGCAAAGGTACTCTCAGTAGTTTGTCATTGCCTTCCTAGAGGTGCACTGAGAGAAACATTTACTAAATTTCAATAAATGTTTTCTCCAATAGTCCCTATAAAGTATTTTTTGTAATTCAGTTAATATTTTTCGAATGAAAAAAATATTCATTCAATTGAAAACAAATTTTCTAAACCTAATAAAATATTTACTGAATTCAAAAGAATACTTCATTAGGACTATTGGAGAAAACATTTATTGAAATTTAGTAAATTTTTCTCTCAGTGTGGGGATCAAATTAAAAATTTGATATGTTCTGGGTGGATTTGAACCTGGACACAGAAAGCAGACGCGCAACTCTTACGCCACAATTCCCACATAATTCGATTTTAACACAAGGGATTAATTGAGCATTGAGATAACAGGCATTTGAGTAAATGGAATAGTAGAAAATTGCACTCATATCAGAGATATTGTTACGTTATTATCGAGACGGTCGGGATAAATGATGGCGCTCTATCTATGACATCTAACACTATATTAAACTTCCTGTGAGAGCATAATATCACAATTATTAATTGTTGCTTAATAAATGAGAGACATGGTGTCTTCAAGTTATACTAGAAAATTATGTTATAAATAACCGAGCAAAGATGAACTTCAACCTCGCACGACACCTGAAATCTTCTCGCGAGATTGTGTCAAATGTCACTGGAAACTTGATTGGGTCGAGTATTCAAATAAAACAATTTAACTAATGTAACTCTCTCGATAAGTCATCGGATATATTTGCTTTTAATATTTAACAAATGCAAAGAGGCGGTATTGTTTAAGAATATTGAAAGATATAAAGAAATAGAATAATAAAAAAAAAGATACATAAAAAAGCTGATCATAGGCGCATCTTCGAGAAGAAATTCCTTACGCTCTTCCGGAAAAAATCGACAAATCTCTTATAAAACATTTCTTATAAAAGCGCACAAGATTTTTTCTTTTTTCATTCCATTAAATAATGACTATGATATAATAAGTACATGAGAAGTAAAAAAAGAGAAATGGATTTGTTACACGAGAAAAGGGGGGATTGTATAGTTTTACTTTTATGAACTTTAGATCCTCATCTATTCTTTTCAGGAGCAGGAGCTCAAGTGGAGCTCAAAGGCTAAATCCGCCTATGATTCCGACACTGACCCCTTCTCTACAATACGTATTTAAGGCGTTAAAACTTAAGAAATTGACCAATCGCAGTCGTTTATTCTCCTCATATACGACTGTGATTGGTCAATTTCTTAAATACGCATTGTAGACAAGGGGTGACACTTTAAAACTATTGTATATATGTCGGTATACATACCTATGTGATGTTCTCCACCGAGACGCTCCCGTTTATTCCTCTTTCTCTCGATGCACTTCCGTATCAAAACCTTCGTCCAATTCTTCGTATCGACGCACCTACGAACGCCTGTCAGTCCGCCGTGACAGCACGCGTCATCGTCGCTCGCCCTTACCCAGCACAGAAAGCACACATCGACGCACGTTCTTCATCCATGCACTGTATATGTTGTCAAACAGTACACGATGGTTCTTGTTACGGTAACGTCGCGGTTAACATATCAAATCGATATTTATTTATGCGATATACACTCGTGTCGAAAGTATCCTCCGGCAGGGGAGAAATGCAATCATCCGTCGGAAAGAATCACAGTACGAGGATATCGCCCTCCGCTCGGATCACAGTAGCTGAGTGTCCTTCCGATATCTCTTCGGGATCACTGCGCGCGTGATGCTCCTCTCGGAGCATGCTGGAGAACCACACCGATCGCGTGCTCGATCGCGCTCGGAACTCGGAGTATGTCGCGCGACTTTTCCACAGTTTCCGTCTGACAAAAAGAGACGGACGGACAAACGGACAGACGGACGGGAGGAACGGAAGGAAGCGCGCGGGATGATACGAGGACGAAGAAGAAGAGGACGGCGTCGTAGCTGGCTGGCTGGCTGGACCGCCGGCCGGCTCGGGGCGTGCGCTCGTGTAGCACGTGGCCGCGAGACTGAGTATCCCTACCTTAGACACCTTCGTCAGTCCGTTTGTCCGCCTCGTCCTTATCTCACCTAGCCAGCCGAGAAAGACTACCGCGGCCTTCTCGCGACTATACGCTCCGCCGTCTTCCTCGCTCCTCGCCGGCCGATCTCTCTCGCGCCGCCGTCCTTCCCACAGTCACGCTCTCGCTCCTTCCATCTGTCTATCTCTTCCGATCTTCCCCCATCTCTTTCTCCTTCTCCCTCTCGATCCGCCTCGCCGCAGCATCCGTCTCCGCGCCGCGCCGCGCCGCGTTGGTGGCAACACGGTCCAGCTGCTTCCCTCTCGCTCGTTCGCGCGCTCGTTCCTCTCCGTCATTCCAGCTGTTCGTTCCGTACTTTGTCCCTCGCCGTCTATCCGCCTTGCATTCGTCTCTCTTCCCCACCATCCAGTTACAACCTGCTTCTCTCGCGAGGAGCCGCGATTCTCCCGCGACCGAAGAGACGACACACGTATGCGCGCTCCCTCTCCCCCGATCCCATACAACAGCCCTCCTTCTCGTCCAGCGGTATTTTATGCAGATCCGCGGCACAGAATTCCGTTCCGCTCTACAATGCCGCGGTTCCATCGAAAAATCACGGGATCATCCGTGGGCATAAATTTATGTTGGCGGAAAACATGAAAACGTTGATTTATTGTCAACGTGAACGAGGAAGAAAAGAGGGAAGAGTCGATTAGACAATGAAAATCAAGAACTAGAATACTCTACATTATCGCACTATCCCAAGTAGAACACGAAAGTCATGATGACGTCAAAATGATGCTAAAATGACGCCTTTGACATCATTTGGACGTCATCATGACTTTCTGTTCTACTTGGGTAATAACGTAATCTCGAAATAGTCGAGTAATTGGTACCGGTCATCGAAAACGAAATAAATTGAGAGGAATTTATGATATGTGTATTTTAATAATATTACTAAACTGATATATTCTCCAAGGATTTGTGAGTCAGAACACAAACTGGAATCTTCAGTAATAATTTTAGACATTCGCTAATGTTTTACTAATCTTTTATCCACGATAATAGTCATAATAAGTGATCTTTTATCCACGATAATAGTGATAATAACTAGATACGTGAGAAGTAAGATAATCATGTAATTATAATCATGATGTACATAACCATTATATATATAATCTTTCAAACATCTTTGAAATAATAGATATAGTAAAAAATATAAAAAAGTTATATATAAAATAGCTCTAGTAAATAACTTTGCTTCAAAATAGAGAGAGAGAGAGAGCATTTTAAAAAATTCTCTATTTTGAGGCAAAGTATTCCAGAAATATAGCATTAAAATAATTAAATTTCAATTTCAGCATCCATATTCTAGATTCTGTTTATCTATTAATCGTTTTCTTAAAGAACTAGATGATTCTATAATTGTGTTTTACCACGATATAAAATCAATTTTAACAAAATCAACTTTAACAAACTCAACTGGAACAAACTTATCCTTTTATTACCGAGAAAATTTACTTACTGATTGTTTTCAATCTCGTCTTCTAGATTCGAAATTAAGAATATTATGAACTCGAGAAAATCTGTCTTGCGTTTTGTACATTCTCGGTGAAATTATTGGACGAAGCGCAGTCTCTCGGATCAAATCGAGGGGCCGACGAGTTAGGTTCGCGAAATGCGTTGACGCAGTAAAACTTGGCGCGAAGCAACGGTGATTCGCGTAACTATAACAGTCAGCTACCTCGTAAAAGTAATCGAGGAAAGCGCTACTAAGTCGTATATCGGGATACTTTATTGCTTGTGCATTTTTTTCGCACTACACCAGCCAGCTACAGGTGCGGCTCTGGGTAAACATAGATCAAATCACGATTACGGCAGCGTAACTTGAATCTGCAAATGTTCGCGCTACAATCACAAAAATTACGAGACGCTGTAACGAGTTCAAGTATCTCCTATTTTTTATAAATTATACAAATGAAGAGATCTCTAAAGATAGAGGAGGACAATTACGTGTCTGTTGTTATAATTCGAAACAATGTAAAATCTATTACAATGCAAGGTAAAAATCTGCGATTCTATCCTCAACGCATCGACAGATTTTGTTGCTTCGTTGTGTCAAGCATCGGCAGATTTTATCGCTTCGTTATGTAACAAGCTAGCTAACTTGCTAATAGAATTATTATATAAAATAATTCGATAGAATATTTAATCTGTATATTACTTAATATTACACGTCAATGAAAGGATTTGGTAGTGAATTCTATCGCCTGTACTATTTCACAAAAATGCAAAAGCATAAGGTAAGTACTTTGATTGATAAAATATATCCAATGTATATATTCCGCTAAAAATATATAACATTTCATCGAATGTTTATATTATGTTTATATTATTACACGGAAAGAACGGTTTTGCTGAAATATTAAAAAATTTGGCCAGATACAGACCTGAAAAATAATTTT
>NJRP01000011.1:966989-985154 GCA_003063835.1 Aphaenogaster floridana | reverse complement strand
CTTCGGCTTCTGCTTTTCCGCTTTCCGCTATTCTGCCAAGGTGTGAATTCGCCCTCAGAGTTTGTATTCATCTCAATTATTTGCGTTTCGTACCCAGTGTCGGGGTCGTGTCTCGTACAATTACGAAGAAGAAGAAGAATCTTAACGACAGGGCAAGACGGATGTCTCGTGGCATCTTGTACACGCATCCATAAGTGGCTATTACGCGTTACTTGTCTGTACGGCGGTCTATTATCTCTAATCTATTTTATATTGTCTCATATTTATATGTATCTTTGAATAAATGAACCATATTTATAAATGAATACTATCTAAATAATTTGTAAAATCGTTTTCTTAACATAACCTTTACTATTATATATATCACCCTGAATATATGATGAAATATACGTGGGATATCCTCCGAATGTTTTTCATGCATGTCCTGAGAACACTTCTGGAATATTCAAAATATGGATATTATAAAAATGGAACATTTCGCGCTTATCTGAATATTCTTTGTACATTCTGTTAATATTCCGAAATGTTTGGAATATTATTGGAATGTTAATTTTGGATCTTAGGAATATTTCATAAATATTCCAGGAATATCTAGCGTTTATTGGGCCGTAACTATAGATTTTCAGTACTGTTAGTAGGTACACTTGAGTACACTTCGGAACTACCAATGTTAAGCCCGTATCAGACTATGGATTGGGATTGGGATTGGATTGGAATTTGACCAATCGGAAGAAAGAAAACCAACAACAAGTTCAGTAAACTTAGCTTTGATTGGTCAAATTCCAATCTAATCCCAATCCCAATCCATAGTCTGATACGGGCTTTAGACGCGCGAGATTGTTGCCCCATGCGTCCGTATTAACGAGACCTTAACTTTGGCAGGCCTACCAGGACCGATCAACCTCCTCGCGATGCTGCATCGTCAAGCGGACTGGCGGATTGTTTTTGCGCGGCGGCGATCGTGAAATTCGGGCGTGAGGCATGCCGCATTTGTGACGATCAACGATAACGTGGTAGACTGAGAGGACCCCCGTCTCCGGAATGTGCGACAATTTCTGCGAGTCCCTAGCCAATATCTACATCGCGGATCAGGAATCCTCCGATCCCGATGATTACATTTCCGTTTGTTGTAGCCGAGTATTTATCCGGTAAGCGCACCTGGTCGCAACCTCCCGTCTCGTCTCCATGACGTCTCGTTAATAGTCGAGAATAAATATCTAGCGTGCGCCGCATTCGTCAAGGCATGCGAAACACTGTAAAGAATTAACATGCTTATTGATCAACGTCGGTTGTGAAGCATGATTTAACCTTGACACCCACTCGTCCATCGTGAGTGGCTTACAACAGATTTTGCGATAAATTTTTTGCATTTTTCACTATTTGTTGTTTCAATCGACGAACAATTAAAATTCCAAAATCAATGGAACAACAGTTTTTGTAATTAAGAGACAGTAGCGTCTCACGCCAAGTGTATACAGAGATATAGTAGTCTCGCGGAAGAGACAAGCTTTGAATAGAATGACAAGTTTTTTCAGGTGTAATTTAACACCTTTTTGAGTGTAATTTGGCTACTTATATTATCTTATAAACTATTTTCTTTTGTAATACTTATATGGTGCATAGTCGCTATGATTTGTCGAGATTTCGTAGAACTCCTGAAAAAACAATTCCTTAAAAGTTTTAATTGTCGGCTTGTTTTTCATTGTTTATTAATATGTTTTAACAATAGGAAGAGATGGGAATTTGATAGAAACTATTTGAAAGTAAATACTCTTGTTAATTTGTCATTCGATTTGTAACTCTTGTGAATAAAAACAATATGATCCACTGCTCTTTAATAGAATGAAGGAATTCATTGATATAAAATCACAATAATAAGAGGAAAGAAAGAGAAGGTTAATGTTTAGAGTAGAATAAAATTTTTGTTATTTTCGAGTTTTTTATATTTTTAATTAATTCCATTAATTACGTTTCATTAGTTGCGTTTAGAGTCTTGCATTCTTATGCCATTATTCTTTCCAGGAATCCAGATCCTTATAATGTCTTAGCTTCAGAAGATGCCAGCGATGGGGAAGATGCCGATGGGGATTATGTAGCAGAGATGCTGGATTATTGCAAGGAATCCGGAGTAGAGACGCAATCCATAGAAAAGCACGATGTATGATATGTTTGTCATTTATTAATGATAATTTGTTATATGAAGTATATAGTTAGCGGCTAGAATCATTTTTACTGCGTTAAGTTACTCGTTGATTCTTTGATGTAGGAAGAACCAGTAAGCTGTTATTGCAGCGCTTCTCACACAGACAACAATTATTCTACGGACGAACATGATTCCGTACGCGATTCGGCTCATTGGCCCACTGCACACCCCTTGACCCAGCAGAAACTAGGTCTGCACCAATCGGATTCTGGTGCAGACCTATCTGAGTATCATGATCAGCACGAGGCAAAAAGTATTCAGAATCTTGTAGCATCCTATGGAAAAACTTTCCAAACTATAGAAACTGAGGTTGAAAACAATTACGAAAATGTGGATATGCTGACTGAGTATAATAAACATGTATCAGGTAATTGCATTAATATTGAAAATCTCAAGAATATTGTCCCAAACTATAATTCATTTAGTAAAAAAGATATTAGGTGATTATTTTACATTTTTTTTGTATTAGGTGACAAGGAATCAATGATACAAACATGTTTATCAGACAGTACCACTGTATTAAATACAGAAGAACACAACAAAGATCTCATTACACAATATGATTATAATTCTTACGCTTATCCCTATTCTGCAGATTATGGAAGTAATAAGAGTGCAATGGATATAGCATGGGACAAGTTTTGGGCTAAACACGGAGAGCAATTAATCTGGGCATCCTGGATCGGAAAATATGCTGATTATATCAATCCTGATTATTTTCAAAGTAATACACGCACAACAGAAGACGAAAAGTCGCAGGATGCAGAGATTAATGAAGTAGCCATAGAAAGATATTTTGAGCAAAATACGTGTTTTCCATCTCAAGCGCATAAGAATTGCGAACTTGTACGTTCTAACTTTGCAGGAATTTTCAATAAAAGTTATTCGAGTGACAGTGAACTAAAGCCAGCAGCAATATCTTCTTCGAATACTAGCTTCTCATTTGAACAAGTGAGTAGACAGGAAGTTAACGACAAAGATGCAGACGAAAATAGAAAGAAAATTCTCAATTTCGAAATATCACTGGAAACTGGCGATGGTTGGAATCCGTTAAGCCCACTTAGTATAGAAGAAAATTATAATCACCATTCTAATGCGGAAGACGAAAGGCTATTAATGAGATGTGATTCCGTTAATGGTTCAGTAACGAAAACGAACGCAACTTCCGATTCCATGACTAATGTTACCAAAATGACGTTAACTAGTTCCAGTTGCGATTCAAATTCTGTTCATTCGTCTAGTTTCGTCACTTCCGCTACAAGTTCCATAGAAAGCAGTATGACTAGTAGTAGTTCCGATCAAGAGAACGAATTTTCAGTAGAGGACAACGATAAGTATTGGCAGCATTTATGGAAGGAGAATTTTGAAACACAATATCAAAGACAGTACGAATTATTCATAGCAAATTATAAAAAGGAGCACAATGTAGACCATAATCAATTATATTTTAACATGTTAAATGAACCAATCGGTGACTCGATTATACTTCGACAAGACGAATGCCATAATGATACTCCATTCGACAAGATAACGCTCCAGCATCAGGAGAATAGAAACAGCAAGGAGCTTTTAGAGACTCATATTCGCGAAGATCGAAAAAACAAGAGTACAGATGTTATACAAATTGACATACCAAGCAAAGTAAATTCGTCAGGAAATAAAAACTCGCGGAGGGGCAACGCATCGAATTCAAAATCCAAGTTGAAAACGCAGAGACTGATTATGGATTCAGTGGGCGTGCTTATGAAAAATTTAACAATAACAAAGGTAGAAGAGAATAAACCGACTGATGTTATTGAGGAAGAGGAAATGCACGAAGAGTTGCAACAGACTCCTATTCAGGCTTCAATAGTTACTGAAACCAAAATGGAAACAATGGCTTCCAGTAGCAATTTTAACAATAGTTATCAACAAAAGTCTTCTGATGGAGGAGATGAATTTCACGAAGAGGTTCAAGATGTTCACATACAAAAGTAAATATAATAATATAACAGTAACAATGGTATAATAATGATATAATGATATGTCATCACTTAATCATGTAACATCACAAATTAGAAGATTCTAGTATGTACTCTGGAAAATTTTTCTTAAGCCTTGTGTCCACGGTAGAAATCGATCCGAGATGTCGAATCGATTTCTACCATTTAATTTATCACAAAAAAAGAATACAGAATAAAATTATCCATATCTCTTTTTTCTAGTTACGAGGCTGACGATAATGAAGACGGTTTAGAAACCGTAAAAACCGCTTTTTTATCAATGGGTTTTTCTAACATAATCGAGGATGAAAGCCAAAGAAAATTAAAAGGCGAAGTTGTTTATCGGAAACGTAATATCAGGCGGCAAAGTTTTCAATTGATGGCGGAACTTAAACGGTTGAAAACTAAATATAAAACTATTAATGATGCAGAAACAGTCGTCAAATATACAAATAAGGTAATGTTTTCCTACTTAATATATTTGATATGTTTATATTTCATGTAAAATAAGTTTTAGCTCTCTGTCGGTCATTTTTAAATATTTAAATTTATAATTGTACTACTGCATATATGTCGAGACAGAAAGAGAAGACACGGCCTATAGTTTTATAAATATTTATTCAGTCCGTTTTTATATTCAAATATCAGATTTGTTCTTTTAGCTGTACTATATTATAATCTCTGCATTTAAATGACTATATAATTAGGTGTTGAAGAAAGAAAGAGGGAAGATGGAACATTCAAAAAGTCAGCTATAAAGTACAAACCTATTGATAGTTTAAGAAGTCCTTAGAAAATATGCTCTCTTATTGGATACGTGGACGTGGTTCAAAAGACACTAAAAAAGTATTAATCTGTTCTTTGTAACTGCACTACATAATACCACCGACAAGGTTTTATTAAAGACGGCCAGTCTTAAGGAAGTTCGCGTGCTTATTAAAATTCCGATGATTAGCTAATATAATATTAATTTTACAATTTATTAAATTTTTACAATTTTATTGTTATCATCCGAGTTCGATTATCGACAGGAGTGGTAACGTAGGAAAAAAAGTAGTTTTTTGGAAATATATTGCGTGGTAAACATGCATTTTTATTTATGAAACATTTGTGTAATAATCATAAATTTAATATTGCGTCAATAGCTAATTATTCAGACATTTCAGTCAAAGATTGAAAAATTTATATCAATAGTCGGTAATATATCGATACTGTCCAATTAACTCCGGGCCCATCGGGCCCACTTGACAGTTACGAAAATTTGCTCATGGCCGGCCGTTTTTAATAATACCTCTATGATATACTCTTTGCATTTGAAATAAAATATAATTAAAGTTGGGAAGAGAAAGAGAAAAGATGAAGAGTACAAAAAGTTTGGTTACAAAGAACGAATCGGCTATACAGTTCTGTAGCTACCACTAGAGGCGCTGTAGATGAAAGGTTCTGTATTATTTGAGCTGTTCTTTACAACTGAACTTTTCGCATTTCTCTCCTCTTCTTTCTAAAGTCTACTTGTATGCCTATTTCATTTTAAGTGTGGAAAGTGCAACGTAGTGCAACTATAAAGAACAGGCCTATTGTCTAATATCGTAAATCGTATTTCTGTAGGCGCACGTGAAGCACGTCCACGTGTGAATCTGTTGGAGAGCTAAAACGGAAGAAAAGAAAGAGAGAAACCGTGTCATTTCCTCTGGTCTTGTGATATATTCTTGTGATATATTCTTTCGATTGTCAGATTTTTCAGAACACGCCGTTGTTTTTGATTATAGACAAACAAGTATCTGTCTTGTGATCCAGTATCAACACCGGCAGAAGCCGATGTACAATCTAATGATAAAGGTTCCTATACAAAAGCACAAGCTGCATTTACATCAAGCTCTGATGATGAAGATAGTGTAAAGAAGATGCAGAGGAAAAAGAGAAGGAAGCAATTTAAAAGGTTGAATAAAATTCTCCCTAGAGAGATAGCTAATGACTATAGACTATGGAAATATTATATCAAACGGTTTGGCCTCTTCAGCAGATACGAAGATGGAATTAAACTAGATCGAGGTATGCATATATAGATCTATGTGTATTTCAAAATGATGGTTTTTTTGTATATGTAAAGCGATAATGTATTGTAGAGAGTTGGTTTTCCGTAACACCAGAAGAAATAGCAAAGGATATAGCAGAAAGATGTAGGTGTGACACAATCATCGATGCATTTTGTGGTGCAGGCAGCAACACTATTCAGTTTGCATTTACATGTGAAAGAGGTATATCTATTTGTTGTACAAAAATTCATGGACAAAAATACATTTACTGTTTATATTTTACAGTGATTGCCATAGACATCGATCCTAATAAAATACAGATTGCTCGACACAATGCAGGAATTTATGGTGTGGAGGATAGGATAGAATTTATCACTGGAGATTTCATGCAACTAGCACCGCAGTTGGTTGCGGATGTTGTATTTTTGAGTCCGCCATGGGGTGGTCCTGACTATATAAAGAGAAAAATATTTGATCTCGAAAGTATTATGCCTCCCGTCGGTGGAAGAAGGATATTCGAAGCAGCAAGAAGAATCACGCAACATGTGGCCTATTATCTTCCTAGAAATTCAGACCCTCTGCAGGTAAACAATATTTTTACAATAATTAAAGAATTTAACTATAATTTTACTATGACTGATATATTTACAGATGTATATATATATATATATAAAGATATTTGTAATTAATTACAGATTATCATGTTAGCTGAAAGGTATGATAAAATGGAACTTCAACAATGTATGTTCAATGGGAAGTTTACTGCTTGTACAGCTTACTATGGTGAATTGGCCAGGATGTAATTAAGTGAAGAAACAAGAGATATTTTAGTTCATATTTTTTTCCATTAATTTTACTTCCTTATCAGAACCAAAATCGTGATACACTTTTCAATTAAAAGTATTTTAACTCTACTGTGAAATAGTTGGAAGGATAATGTAATTTACGTTTTATAACTTCCAGATTCTATTCATTTACATTTTTATATGTACGTTCTTCCATATATACATATATAATTTTAATTATTAATAAATATTTCTAAAAGAGTAAACTCCTTACGATATATTTAAATTTTTATTATTTAAGATTTCATAAAATTTTTAAATAATGAAGCAAATGTACTGAAAATTATTTAATTTTTATTTATAATTGTATTTGCAATGTTCATCGCAAAATGAACAAAAACGAATACTGTAATAAAATAAAGTTTTTGAAATAGCAGGAAAATAGTCTGAAACGATTTTATATCATTCATATTGGCATATACATATAATGAGCAAATTTGTAATTTGATTAGTAAGAAGTAACTCGAAATAGAGTATAGAAATATTTACATTTCTGAGAATTCAAATTCAGAACAATTTTCATAACATTCATACACGTCCAAAAATAATAACATATATAGTAACAAATTTCCATTAAAATAAGATTTTATCACTTTATTGAAAAAAAAACTAATAACTATTAAATAACACATGACTAGCTTTTCTTTATTTGTTTGTCATAATGTGCATTGTGTCATCATTTGTTTGCTTGAACGTATTGGAGGACATTTTATTATTCGATATTAATTATTATTTTATATATTATTTGCATAATTTCACGAATCAATATCAATATTTGTCACATTTGTCTCTTCAATATCACTGGTCGTTATGTTTGTCTCTTCAATATCCATGGTTCTAACACTTCTTTCTTCAGGTTCTGCAGGTATCGTTATACCACCAGTGTCTATGCTTTCTTCCTCTTCTCTAGGAATTTTTAAGAAGCAATGCATCGTTTCATCATCTTCTTGCTCAATGGTAGAATCATTTTTGTTGAAACTTTCTCTTGTTGATAATGAACCCTGAAGATGTTTCGATGGTATTTGTATTGTGATTGTTTGAGAAGTACCATCAGCAGACGTTGAGGAAGACATCAAATTAGCTTCTAACGTATCCCCGTCTTTCGAAAAGGCACCTAAACAGCTATAAACTAATTGCGCTGCCGCAATATTGCCGGGAAAGACTTCGACATTCTCGCTATCTGGGTGTAAAGAAAGTAGTAAAGAAATTTAAATAAAAATATCTACTAAATTAGACACAAGCAGTTCAATAAATCTTAATATTACCTTTTTTCTGCACATTAGATTTTATTAAACCCTTTTCATGATCTCCCAAGTGCTGGATATAACTTTCATTTTTCACCGTTTTAAAAGGACACAGATCGCATGTAAATAAGCCAGACAATAAAGGATGTCTCGACTTTAAATGATTTTTATAACTGCTGCTCTGTATCGCGGTATATGAGCAATGTGGACATTTGTACGGTCGAAATCCTGTGGGGAAACAATCAAATTACTTCTCCATAATGGTTCATTTTGAATATAATACTTACCCGTGTGTTGCATAATATGCCGTCGTAAGGTATTGTGATCTCCAGTTTTGTATTCACAAATCTCGCAGCTAAAGGGCTTATCTCCCGTGTGTTGACGCAAATGCATTTGCAGCATTGCCTTTCTGGCGCTAGCATGACCGCAAACATTACAAACGTACGGACGTAACTTGGAGTGTACAGCTTGAATGTGATTCTTTAAACATTTCGAGTTCGCATAAGTTTTACCGCACATGTCGCATTTCTTAGAAGTGTACCATCGAGTTACTTCTAACGTTTTGCGATCTAAATGCATTATACGGTGATTGCGTAACTGGCTAGCTTGTTTGAAACATTTCCCGCAATCAGGACATTTGTAGTCACGAGTATCACTATGCACCCTCATATGCGTCAAGAGTTTTACCATGGTAGCACTTTTGTAGGCTTCACAAATTTTACAAGTAAACAAACCTATGTCTACATAAAAGTGATTACGTAAAAATGTGAATTCTTTTAACGCTTCTTATATTATTTATCTTATATCTACGAACCGATTTGATGCTTTTTCCATAAATGCAAGCTACATTGGCGCCACTTTGTAAACTTCATATCTCGGCACACGCTGCATTTGAATGTCGTCGCAGTCTCCGATTCTGTATGGCAAAGAATATGTTTCTGCATAATTTCTTCCGAGGCGAATTTGTATGGGCAGCCCTGATAAGAACACCTTGCGAAGATTGCACGTTGTTTAAATATGACAAATAAGGGAACAAATTTTTCTTTTGTATAACACATATTTTTTTACATACTTTACATTTCTTTCCGTTGATTCTATCATTTTTCTATTACGCATATATTCTGAATTTAAGGTCTTTGAAATTTTTACTGGACCTTTTTCCACTTCGTTGCTTTCGGTATGTTGGCCCCCGTGTTCAGTCATCAGGCCAGGGTTCGTCAGGTCTGTCAAATTTTCTTTTCCAGCTTCATCACTCGCAATGTCTGTTAATTGATGATCCTAAGAGAAATATATTCTATCATATTGCCCAGATAAAAGTAGCCTATCTTTCAAAAAATTAAGTTTAAGATGATTACATTAATCATGTGTTCTCTACAGTCCTCAAAAGAATGGAAGCAGTGGGAACACTCCGCACACATATAAACTATTCTTACTTCATCCACGATTTTAGATTCTTCCTTTGGCTATATATAATAATAAAAGTAAGCCAATTTTTATATTGCATTATAAGCTTCTGCTAAGCAAAATACAGTTACTTTAATTAAAATTATGAAATAGTTTGAATCTAGATCGGCTACTTACTTTAATATCTACAGTAGAATCTAAATGTAGTTTTTGAATGTGACCTAACAATTGCATCTTGTCCTGAGACAGGTAAGTACACATCTTGCATTTAAAAGCAGTCACAACTTCTAAGAAATCGTCGACGTTAACATTGTCGTTCTCTACAAGATCCCTCGCTGCTTCTTCTGTAGCGACCTTGTATTGCTCCTCAGATTGTCTGTACGGACTATCGATTGCTGTACTCTCATTGGTGATATAGTCATTTTCGTTGTTTTCCATGTTTTCCGTCTTTGATATCAAGAGTGTCTTTTCGTGGCAACTCGTCCGTTCCATAGACTGGTCGGCGTCCAACTCGTCAATTACTCCATTTTTAATCGCGTATACCTGTCCATTCAAACACACTAACGAAATTGGTTCTTCTCCATTGTCCAACTCAGTTCCCTTGACAATGTCCACTGCGTTTTGTTCTTCATTCGACGCCGAGTCTTTTGCAATGTCTGTCGGTGACGGCGCGAGCTTGTAAATATATCTTGTGCCATTTATATCACAGCTCAAGTAGGATACGTCTGCATTGGTTTCTTCACTCATTGTTGACAGAATCGTAGAGCAATCTGATAGTTAACACAAACTATTCAAGACTTTGGATGTTTACACATAATTAACTTCATTCCAGTAAGCAAGATGTTAGCAGCACGTTAACAGTTTGCCAGCAGGTTCAAGCAGAATGTTGCAACAGATTGGCATCAACTGTGTTTACATTAAACTTGTATTCTGCCAATGGAACCTGTCGATACAATCTGATAGCAGATTGTTAGCCGAAACTGAATCTATTATTTCATCATTTCAACTGAATCATCATTTAAGTGAAATATATACATCACTAGGGCTGGTTGTTCCAACTTCTTGGTAAGCTAACTAATAGTTCAATCATATATCTCTCTTTGTTTCTCCTTCAAATTAGACAAAGATAAACATATGATTTAACTGTTAGTTTTATACTACGTTTACGCGAGGCGTTACTTCTGTAATAACATACTCAAATTATCGTAACTTACGATAATTCAGTAAGTTACCACTAATTGAGTAAGTTACTACAGAAGTAACACTCGCGTAAACGTAGTATTAGCTTACCAAGAAGTTGGAACAATCGGTCCTTAGATGGTGAATGACAGATTCTGCTCGGTTTCTGCAATCAATTTGCCATCATATTGTTAGCAAATTCTGTTATATTTCTGTTAGCATTCTGCCAACAAGATTTGCAGCAGATACTTTGCAAAATCTATTTTCGACAGATTTGGCTGTCTGGGATGTTATTCGCGACATAAATTTTAATACATGAATCATTTTGAGACCTAAATAAAATTTGCCATATCCTCTCTCCTTATTCTTAAAAAAAATCCCAATTTTATGTTACAACTTACTGAACTCTACGGACTAATATTACAAGTTCGAGTTTAGAGCTTAAACAGCCCTTACCGAGACGGTAAGAAAAGCGCGATAAATTACGCAGACTCGTTTCAATATTCGCTAATTATATCTATCGCGAAATACGTGTAAACATCCAAATGTACAATATCAACATGGAATAATGAGGTTATCTCTGCGTGCCAGTATTAAGCTAGCAGCCTCGCGGGCGGTAATCAAACCCGAGACGAGCACGTCTCCACGTTGACAGATCGAGCACTACGCGTGGCGAAATTGAAGCGAGGGGAAACGAGGAGAAACGCGTTCGCGAAGATATTCGAATTCGAAATCGTGTTTCGGCGAGGCACCTCGCGCACGACGGGCGTCTGGTTCGAGATTTCCGGCTATACTCGCGCGCGCGCGAAGTCGCGTGGAACGATCGCCTGCGATCGCCGGTGAAGCGATGCGCGAAGACACGATGGCGAGACGTTTTGCCCTTTGCCTGCCCTACATGCAGAAAGATGCGCGGGAGACGACGTGAACATAGTTTAAACGTACCCAGACACTTGCAACTTGCAACAGTAAGCACCCGGCACTTTTGACGTGCAGTTCGCGATCACATGACTTATCTGCCATATCCTTGGTTGCGGGAAGCGCCAAATTTCAAGATCAAATTATTGTAAAATTAAAAATATTAAAAATAAAGTATTGTAAGAGTAAAGTATTTTAAAATTAAATATATATATATTTTAGAAATGAAAGAATAAGTATTTTTTATTTATATAATTATACTCGTTATTATATATTTATAAAATATTATAAATACAATATAAGACGACTAAAAACGATAAAACCAAGGTTGGGAAAGTTACTTTATAAAAGTAACGAGTTACTTTTTAGAATCGATAACTTGTAACTGTAACTAGTTACAGTTACAGTTTTTTCATTGAAAATGTAACTAGTTACAGTTACAAGTTATCGATTCTGAAAAGTAACTCGTTACTTTTATAAAGTAACTTTCCCAACCTTGGATAAAACATGCTTTATAATATATTATATGTTTTATACTTATTTGTTATTAAAAAGATTATTTTATTTATCACAGATAAATAGAAATTTTAATTAATACAAATAATAAGATCTAGAAATATACATTACATAATTATATGTATATATTATAGGAATTCATTTTATTAATAAAATATGTACATAAGTAAAAGGCTTCAAAAGTATTGTTAGATAGATTTGAAGATTGAAAACTAAGAAAAGACAGTAAATAATTTACAAAGGAAATCATAAATAAAATACTTAGGGTAAATAAAAAATTTAATTTTATAAAAAATTGTATAAAAGCAGAATCCCAAAATTATATAATACATGATATATGATAGTAACATAATATAATATATATAATATATGTTAGTAACATATTATGATATATAATATATATTAGTAACATAATATGTGTTAATAATATAATATATATAAAATATATGTAGTAACATAAGGCCCTGCGCACAATGGAGGAATATTAGATATTAGGAATAGGAATTAGAATTTTAGAATCAGTTTTCTCAATAAACACTATAGGTAAATAATAAATTATGTTGTGTTTCATTAAACTCATTTATGTCTTATATCTTATTAATATCCATTGCGCGTTACGCGTTCAATATTCATGGGTTCAGGAAATCACAAGGCATATGGTTTATTTAAGTTTTATGTATCTATTGCAAAATTTTTAGGTGTCCGGGAACTTATGGATACTGTATATTTGAGCATTCTCATCACACGCATGCGTCATGCGTGATCGAGTGACAATAAATTGAAGAGCGACGTGAGAGAGATCTCAGATTAGATTGAGAAAAAAAACAAGGAATTTTCTTCGATTCTAAAGTATATGCAAGATTGAAAAAAAAACAAGAATCAACAATTCATCAAGAATATTCTTACCGATATCCTGTGCGTATGTTGTAGATATATTTAAACGGTTAAATATACTTCGTGTTTTTTTTTTTTTTTCAGGAAAAAGCTAAACAAACACGACTCAGCATTGAAGATCGTGTTAAGATTTTAGAGCGGTTCGAGAATGGAGAGAAAAGCGTCAAGTTAGCGCATGAATACAAAGTAACTGCGTCGGGAATTTCGAATATAAAGAAAAGTAAAGAAAATTTATTAAAACACAGAAGTTCGCTTATCATGTGCCAAGGAAAAACTTCCAAGAAGAGATGCACGGACGTCGAAAACAGTTGCCTCGATCAATCCTTGTACGAATGGTTTCTCCAAGAAAAAAACAATGGAAATCATGTGACAGGACCGATGATCCAAAAGAAAGCATTGGAGATAAAAGTTTAAATGGTCCCGAAAGTTTCAAGGCTTCCACAGGATTTTTACACAAATTTAAGGAAAGGCACAATATTAATTTATCATTTCGTACGAAGAAAGAGACGGACGAGGAGAAATATTTAGATCAAGACTCGAGCAACAATTTTGATCAAGAACTGATCAATGACCATGTGGAACAAGGATGGCAAATATTAAAAGATCGAAAAGTGATTGATCCTAAGCACCAAAAAAATGACGGCTTTGAAGAAAATAACAAAGGAATAGAAACTAATGAACATTCGGATGACAGTAACTGTATGGATGATTTTACAGCGGAGAATGCTTTTGATGCAATCAACACATTCATGTCTTGGTATCAAACTAACAGTCGATGTTCTCCTGAAGATTGGTAATATTTATGGAAATTCTGGAAACACTCTTTAAATCAGACCCTTCTTACAAAAAAAATATTAAATAAGAATGTGTATATACATATATATATATATAAATATACATAATTAAATTATAATAAATACAATATATATAAATTTGAACAATTTTTTATACATGCATATATATATATATATATATATATATATATAATTACATATTAATAGATAATAAAATTATAATTACAATACAATTTCTCGAAACTAAAATATAGCAGGGATGTATTTTAAGGATTTGCTATATTTTGTCTAGAATATTTGGGCGTTCTCTCTGTATTTTGTCTAGCAATTTCGGGAAAGAATTGCGAGTTGTATTTCTGTTTTATAGTAGGTTTAGGAGTTTCCGGTGCCACGACGGGCATTGGTTCACCTCTCACCTTGGCTAATAGCGCTTCAGTTCTTAGTTTTTCACTTTGCTCTCTGAGTAATCTTTCTGCTCTTAATTTTTCTATATTTATACTACTTTGACTACTAGCTTCTTTCTTCTCTGAATATTTATGTTTCTTTTTATGTTTTATTTTTTCTTTTCTGTCGTGATCAGAATGAGAATTATCAGAATCATGATGTTTTCTTTTAACATCGTCTGTTTTTACTTTTAGATGGTCTTCGGTAGATTTAGAATGCATGACTTTGAGATACTTCTTTATATCAATCATTGGATCGTTCAAGGCTTTCTTCTTTGTTTCTATCTCTACATCTCTCTCTGTATCCGTTAATCTCTTTGGTAATTCCTCGTACCAATTTTTCTTTCCAGTTGCTTCATTAGTATCTTGCCCTAGATATGTTAAATATCCAATTTGCTTTTCATATTTCTCTTTCTCTTCCTTCTTTTCCTTCTCATGTTCCACATTAGGTCTATTGTAATCAATTTTTCCATCTTCAAGCTCCGCGAAAAAATTGACATGTTCTAACGTCTTGCTAGTGCCCTCGCTAGAAGTTTCTGCCCGCCCATCGTATTTGGTTCTCGCTTGATGTCTTAATAAATCTACTCTTGCTTCTGTTTCCTAATAAAAAATACAAGCAAAAAATCTTAATTATATAAAATTAATTATATATGCGACAACATCAAGAAACAATTTTTGGTAGTGAAATACAGTCTATGTAATCAAAACTTTGAAAAATAATTTATCACGTACTGCTTTCTGAATTCGCTCTTTCTTAATCCTTTCTTCTTCCGCAGCTTTTGCTTCGTCTCGACGTACACGAGCGATGTTCTCCTTTGTTCGTACATGCCATCTGAATGAATGCAAAACGAACAATCAGTTTCATGATGTATGCAAATGCAAAAATGAGTCTGCCTTACCTTTTCTTCGGTAAGATATTCATTGTCAGCGAAAATAACCTCTCGATATAACAATATCAGATTATCAGGTTGACTGCTCCGATCCGATTTAGGTGGATTTGGGTGAATTTAGTGAATGTAAACAATATTTAAAGCTTTCACAAACGCATTTAACCAAACTCTGTGGCAAACTCCGTATGATTTTCTGATTGGATACAATTTCTGGACATGTAAATGAACCGTGGAATTTTATCTCTCGCAGTTGGCATCACTAACTGTTGGACAGACCGCACTGCGCACAGGACTCACAAGAACTTCAGACCACTTCAGACACGTTCGTTCCAGTTGAGGTTAATCAGCACAGTGTGCTCGAAGAATTTTTATTATTTACGCTTTTCATACAAAGTAAGTAACTGTATATGACTTTTGTTTATTACATAACATACGCTTTTATTGAAATATGCCACGAGAAATGCTGTTATTTTATTACTATATATTATATACGCGTTTATCAAAATAACCGGCATGTTGGAAGATTCACATAAACATACGAAAGTTAATAATTTAATATATTTTCGAAGGATTATTGTGTTACAAATATTTTATTTTCGTTAACAACATGGAATATATATCTAACACATGTTTTATACGGATTACAGATTGACATCATGGCTGCGACAATGCCAATAAATCCCAAGCCATTCCTAAATGGTTTGACTGGGAAACCCGTCATGGTGAAGTTAAAATGGGGCCATGAATACAAAGGTTATCTTGTCTCAGTCGACGGGTACATGAATCTGCAGCTTGCAAACACCGAGGAGCACATAGATGGCAATTGCACTGGAAACCTCGGCGAAGTACTAATCAGGTGTAACAATGTTATGTATATAAGAGGAGTCGAGGAATCGGATGAAGAGGGCGAGATGAAGGACTGAAATGACAAGCTAAAATTTTAAAATGTATATTATAACCTTGTATTATTAAGCATTAATTTAATTCAATTAATAAAACGAAATCGTTTTATTTCTTATGAAGATGTGTGTACGCACGTGTACAAGCGCAAGTAGTATTACAAGCCTGTATTAACATGATTTCGGTACGTTGGTCACTATAGGCTTCGGTCTTGACTTAAATAGGAGTTTCTTCCTCACAATAGCTTTTACAAAGTATTCTGTCTTTGCCGTAGCTTCCTGCTCCACTGTCTCCTCTCTTGTCTCACGATGCCTTTTCAATACAATCAGTGGCTTATCAAGCGTTATTTCTTTCCCATGCAGTACATGAATTCCGATAATTAAAATAGGTACTCCAGCTTTCGTGAAGTGAAGATCGCCGATTAATTGATCGTCTGGATTATCAGTCTTTTCGAATTTCAAATCGCCTTGAAGGTCTATAATGGCCCAAGTTGCTACGTTTCCGTCTCTAAAAAATGATCGCGAAGATAGGTTTATTTGAAGAATAGAAAACAATTTGTTCGTGTTTAATAAGTAGAATGTATAACCGGCGTAAAAAAGAACATAGATTAGAATAGATATACCTTTTGATCGGCACGATCATCTTTGCCAGGTTAGACGCCGAATGGCGCCAAAAATTACGTTCGTATTGTTCGTAAATCTATACGAAAGTGGACCGTAAGTATTCCCTAGAAACTAGTGAGAAGTTGCATTGAGAATCAACGAGTTCCGAAACGCGAAAAGATCGGAGATTGCCTTCGTCATTTTTGCGCATTTCAAAACCCAACGAAAGAGAAAGCGTTGCAGTCTTTCTGCGATCGAATGCACTCTCTCCTACTTGGTTGTCCTATTTTTATGTTTATTTTTGGATTCATAAAACGATCTATGAAAAACATGCGATTGTAATTTACAATTACAAATAATAGTATTTCTTGTATTAATAATATTCAAATGCGTTCATAAAATACCTTAAAAATTTAAATTCTTTTTAAATTTTTTATAAGTTAGTATAATTTTTGATCGAAATAAACATAAAGGAATTCTTTTCCAGTAGTATGAAGTATAAGAATTGGTGACATAAATGTGAATTCTTTTTAAATTCTTAAGAATGTTTTTAGAATAAAAATAGGATGGAAAAAGAATTCATTTTTCATAATTCGGGATTTCAAAAAGAATTCTTTTTGGGCTCTTTTTGCTATCTAAGTATATCAACTTAAAAAATAAAATGATATAAATAATAGGTATAATATAAATATAATAATGTAATATAAAATAAATATATTATTTTATTTCCATACAAAACATAAATTTCTCCAAACTTATAAAAGAGAACTTTCGACTAATTTCCAATAATTTTATCGGACTTGTAAAATTTACGTAATCGCGAATTAATTATAATTTAAAAAAAAGCACTATTAGCAGAGTATTAATTTGCATTGTAGTATATTTTAGGCTATTCCGATAGTCACTGCTAGTACTAAAAGTCTGTAGTATATATGAAACGTGAACTATAGATTTTTTCAGTACTGGCAGTGAATATCGGAATGCACTCTTAATAACGACGTTAATTTTTAAAAACAAAGTTTAATAAAAATTTTTGACAAAATGACATTTATGAATTACAATATAAATTCCTATAAAGATAAGCATACTAAAAAATAAAGATATTAATATAAAGAATTAGAAGAATTATTAGTTGTGAGTTTAATATAAAAAAGCTTGCTATATAGAAACTAGTTTGGAGTTTTAAGTTTTAATATTGATTATTAAATAATGTAATTTTATAATCTAATATCTTACTTTAGCATTTTAAAAAAGTAACGAAAAAAGTAACGAAAGTTACTTTCTAAGTAACGGTAACGCGTTACTTTTTTAGAGTAAC
>NJRP01000011.1:924792-966889 GCA_003063835.1 Aphaenogaster floridana | reverse complement strand
ATAATTTAAAAAAAAGCACTATTAGCAGAGTATTAATTTGCATTGTAGTATATTTTAGGCTATTCCGATAGTCACTGCTAGTACTAAAAGTCTGTAGTATATATGAAACGTGAACTATAGATTTTTTCAGTACTGGCAGTGAATATCGGAATGCACTCTTAATAACGACGTTAATTTTTAAAAACAAAGTTTAATAAAAATTTTTGACAAAATGACATTTATGAATTACAATATAAATTCCTATAAAGATAAGCATACTAAAAAATAAAGATATTAATATAAAGAATTAGAAGAATTATTAGTTGTGAGTTTAATATAAAAAAGCTTGCTATATAGAAACTAGTTTGGAGTTTTAAGTTTTAATATTGATTATTAAATAATGTAATTTTATAATCTAATATCTTACTTTAGCATTTTAAAAAAGTAACGAAAAAAGTAACGAAAGTTACTTTCTAAGTAACGGTAACGCGTTACTTTTTTAGAGTAACATTCCCAACCCTGCATTGTACAAGGAATTTGTGAAAATACAGGAGGTACAGGGATAAATTACATGGATTGTGCTTCAATTTGATGTCACGCATATTTGTATTTCTATTTTATTTCCGATTCTCTTCTCTTCACACGGAAGTAAGTACATTGGACGTAAATCACAGCACATCTCCGCTTGAATAAACACTCATGCATCGGCTGCATAAATAGTGTGTACACGAAAAAGTACAAATAAACGTAGTTGTAGGTGCGCTTGTTATCGAGCATCATTAGTCATGTCGAGCGTACTGTCGACATGACTAATTGTGTGTGTCTTTTCCCGAGATTCGTAGACTTAAAAATAATATTTACGCTTGCGGTCACAGCAATTTACAGATACACTTATCGATCTCATCTTAAACACACGGAAAAAAAATGATGTATCAACAGCATTAAGTCTAATTGGAAATAATTTTGTTAATTCAATAACATTATTAATGAAACAAATACGTATGATTTTATTTTATTAAAATTATTATTGAATTAACAAGATTATTTCCAATTAGACTTAATGCTGTTAATACATCATTTTTTTCTGTGCAAAAATTAAATTCGCCAAATCTCGCACAATTTGAAAACATATAGAAATGATATACACTGATACAAAATATAGATCTCGAAATGATCTACGAGAAATGAATGAGACTCGTCGCAAAAAAGCGATTTCCGCGAAATGAGATTCGGTCCATCATTTCTTCGCGCGATCTGATGAGATGAAGTGATCGGCGTCGAGGTTTGCGATTACCGTAGATATCTCGCAAATCAGAGATTCTCTCCTTTCTCCTTAACATTTACAACAGGATCCAGGAGTGATTTTTGTACGTGTATGCAGATGTACAGTAGTCTTATACGTAGCTAGATTTGATTATTTATGTGATGCGTCAATCGAGAATTACTTAGGCGATAAGCTTGCGGGAAAGATGCGCTAAGGCAATATCGCTCGCAGAATTACGCGTGCGTAAATCGTTTGCGTAAATGTACATGTGCGTGTACGTACGTACATATGAATATATATTTATAATATGTACAAAAACCCTTTATAATATATAATGTCTCTTAGGAATAGTACAAAATATTTTTAGAGGAAGATAACTGCGCGGTAACGATCGGAGATAGGAAAGTGATACTTTCATTCATATTACTCTAGATAATTATGCCTCTTATCCACTACAATCTATAAATCTTTAACTCTTCGTACGAAACGTACATTCTTATACGAGAAGTGGGATAAACTTATTAAGGAGAAGATGAGAAGGTTCTACGCGTAAATGTGATTTTTTATGGTTCGTTTCCCGTTCGTAAAAAGCGTTGGCCTCTAATGTTATATAGTAGCGTATAATTTAGTAGTATATAATTTTAATTTATCTCTAATATTCCTAATTCCGGATCGTGTATTATCTACGGGCGAGAGAAAACGGTATAAATATGTTTTTTTCCTATTTATGATATTAATATATAATTCTTAAATAAAACGTCACATTAAAATGATTTTTGGAAACAAAAAAAATTATAAAAGATAGGATGCTGTCCTCCGAACAATTTAATCCTGATAAATATATTTTAATTTGTTTCGATGAAAGATTGTAGAGTTACAAAGTTAGCTGAAATGGCAAGATAGATTATTGCAGAAATCTTGTATTAATTTGAAAAATAAGCCATTGTCGAAATAAGCCATATATTGAACTCTTATTTTCTTTCTAAATTGATAACATTGGTATAAAAAAAACAAAGCTGATTATAGGTTTAACAAACTGTCTCAGCGGACGGATAGATTTTATGAAAGCGAGAAGAAGTTCCCATAGTTTAAAGGTGCAATCTACATATGAATTCTTATATTATGATACTTTCGTGAAAATCACCTAGAAAAGCATAGTACCAGTAGCATTATTTATGCTGCCTCTATTAAGATCTAATAATTAATAATGCTAAATAGAATAATGTATAGGTGCTTTTTTATTTCTCTGGTCATATATCGATTCTCTATAATATAGAGCGTTTGATTATTTAAGAACTAGAAATTTTTGAAGAAACGTTAAATGTTTTTGTAAGTTGCATTAATATTGTGAGGTAACGAGAGCGAGTAAACGAATGCATTATGTAGTCTACCTTCTACTATATCTCCAGGTCACTAATATATGCCTTTTTGGATGGAGTCTGTTTTATGTCAGTACAGAATTCAAATGTAGAGCCAATGGAAGGAAAGTTAATAATGTTATGTATTATATTTATAGTGTGATAATTGTGATGTGTAAAATTCTCAATTGTGTCATCAATGATTAGCAATTTCGTTGATTTTATGAAAAACTATATATATATATATATATATATGTATATACAATAACGTCTACGTCGATGTATATCATAATATCACTCTGCGAACAATCAACAGCGTTATTTTAAAAGATTATGCAAAATGATTTTAATTAATTCATTAATATCTTTACGCGTCGAATCATATTCACAATCATTATAAATAATGAAGTTTTCAATTATCGGAACGATTCTTTTTAGTATTTGCATGATGATAATCTTGCGTTCGCTTATCTTATAACATGTAGATAAGAAGTTTCCTCCCCCAACATAAATCATACAGTCGCAATATTAATAGATGCAACAAAAACACGTACTTTTACTTTGCATATTAATTTATAGTTTTCGATTTGTAGTTATAACCGCAATTTTTTAATATTATATAACTCTTATAATACACTTTTGTTTTATATACATAATTTATATATATAATCGTAAACATAATTTACACTTAATACGGCTTAACACTTTACCGTAGAATTACTTTTCGTAGAATCTTCTCAGTTTTCGCGAGGCATGTTACAGTGTAATGACAGAACAATTACTTGTCAGTTAGTTTCTAAACTATTATTTGTTACTTGTAGTGTATTCGATTGGATGCACCAATGCGCACTGGTGCATAATAATGATTTTCGTGCACGAGTTGACACTGATTTATTTCATACATACATATGTATATGTATATCCAAATTTGGCAGAGGACATATGTATATATCCTTTGCCAAATTTTCGTCGGTCAAGGCGCTTATTTTTACATTTAAGTTCAGTAGCATTTAGTCTGCACCAGTGCGCAAAAGTTAGTGATTCGTCGTGTTTCAAGTTACAGCATTGAGATTCATTATAATATATAATTCGGCCGAGTATGAGAGACAACGGGTGAATTAGTTCTAAGTACAGCCGGTAAAGTGGTAAGGTAATCTACAACAATAATCCGTTGATATCTCTCAAGATATAACTTTTCGATTACACTAAATGCAACAAAGAGTTAATCAAAATAGTATACACGTACATTAGGTATCATAAATGCTTTAACATTTACTGGATGCGTTTTCCAGGAACACTTTCGGAAAGAGCGTCATGCAAAATATAACACATTCGAACCTCGTGATTTTGATCGTTCTTCATGCCTCAAATAAAATGTAGTTATTATAAAACCTTATAAAATCTTTATGAAATGTGCCATTTCTATGAATATTAGTTGGAGACCGAAGGGTGTTCATCTAGTGACTGTTAAGATATTTATGACGCTTGATGTACTCTCTTTCTCTCCTATATATCTTTCTTTAACGTCTTCCAAACACGTCGACAGGCATTGAGCATTCGATAATCCGCGACACTTTAACGCCTATGAAATGCATTGACGCGTGACGAAAGTTGGTTGCCGCCGATACTACTTGGAAGACTGACACTCGAGATCTGAGATATCACTGCGGGTTCCTTCACGTAAGCGCACACAAACACAAAATAAAATACGTTTCCATTTCTGTCTCGCAATTCCGTTTTTTTCAGTACCGATTTTGCGAACTTGAAAATTACCCTGAGTGCATCGCTTTCATACTCGAGAGGGGGAAGTCTTTTTCTGAGTGTACTTCGTTGGAAGAAGATAACATCGATTTAAGCGATCGGTAATCGTTGATTCCGTTAGATTCCGGCTCTGTCGCGCGCACCATCGTTGAACACCTTGATTAAATTTTATACTCTTCGGCGTACTTCCTCGGGATGTCCGACTCGGGTATAACTTTAGGAACGTCTCTTTCGGGACTTGGACTAGGGCTAGGCGAGGAACTCGGCGATCTTGAGCTACTGCTGCTTGATCTGGCGCGTTGCTTTCGTTCCATTTGAGTCTTGTACTCGTGCAAAGGGCCGCGAATAATTTTTAGCGTGGTCTCCAACTCGTATGCCCGATTCTTCAACGTGTTGTACAAGTCGATGTCGAGACCGATCTTTCGCGCTCTTCTATGAAGCACTATTAGGTGACGCCTATTCAATACGTCCGGCAGCATGTATTCCTAAGTGAAGATATATGAAGAAAAATCGTGATTGATCGTACCGAGAGTTATCGTCGTGCAATCCATTTCTGACGATTTGCAACGTTTCTCATTATGGGTTCAATTTAAACTCTAAAACTAACCTGTCGAGTCACGAGGTAATAAATAAACCACATCATAGTAGTGCCGTAAGTGACGAAGTAGGTGACGGGCTCCATTATATCCCACGAGTATTCCCACCAGGTTAATCTAGCCAACGCCCCAAATTGGATAGACATCATGACTAGGAACGTCCAGATAAAAAAATTCGCCTTCTTATAAGCGGCGTTTTGTATCTCTTGCAATTTCTGGAATGATTAAGAGAACGTGAAAACCCCGCGCTCGTCATTCAGTTGTACCCTGAGGCTTCTTATCGCGAAGATAATTTAGCTTCCGTCGCATTTTCAAAGTAATCGAGAAAACGAGGCCGGAGACGGATGAATGTACCGAGGAGTACTGTGCAAGTTGAAACGGCGCCTTTTCACCCTGCCTCGTTATTTCATAAAGAGGGAAAAAAAAACACGGGAAATGTTTCGCAGACGTTTTCTTCTTACGGCGTTGCGTAACAGCGAACGCGAGGCGCACAAAGGCGGGATTAGAAAAGTATCGTTGCTCGCGTTTGGTCGCGTGTGCGAAGCGCGACGCGAGTGTGCTAATTAGAACGCTCAAGAATATGGCAATTAAGAAAAGCCGTAAAAACCATAGCCGGGACGCAGTGAGAGAAAACGGACAATGGGAGTGTGCCCGCGTTTAAATCTGATTTACGCGCGATAGAAAGCCAATTCGCGCCTCGTTTTAAAGTATAAAATTTATCAATTACCATTAAATCAATTATATCCTAATAAATCTGATTACTGTTCCTCTTAATACGGTACGATTATTTTTCTTTTTACCTGTTCCATGGGCACCAGCTGCAGTCTAATATCCTCCAGCTCGGCGACGACCGATCTCTCCATGTCGATGTGATATTCCCGCACGTGGAACGCCTCGTGCAGTTGCGCGACGAGCGCTTGCACGTCTCCGAGTTTCTGCAAATCCTCCTGTACAAGTGGGAGACATACACGTCGATACTTGCGGGACATGGTACGACAAGGGAAATCCGCGTGACCCGATAATACATTGCCGATAATATATCGCACTTAAGGAAATATATCGCTAAGAGATTCTAGTCGATAAAGTATGCACCGCAACTACGCGCTTCGGGATCGTACGTAGAAGCATAAAGCCGAGAAGACTCGTCTTTATGTGATAACTCACTGTCGTGCACCTTTCTCGCAACGGCGGCGAGACAACGTATTCGTTATCGTTTATTAATAATTTGAAATCCTCCTCTAAAAGCGACTCTATCGTGTTACTGGAAGCTATCCTGACGCCATCTGAAAAACGATCAAGATCTTTATCTTGCGGTATCCTGCGAGGACTTTATCCGCTTCTTGTTAATCCGTCTCATCCGGAACGATTAACTTCTTCAATTAATCTTCAATTAATCGCTTCGATTAATTAACACGTTACCTGTCCAGAAAGTTTTGTATGTTTTACCGTGTGTGGCCATAATAGAATTTTCATTATCATAAATTTACACAGAAAAAAAATGCTGTTGCTTCAATTAAAGTCTACGTCACGGGTTGCCACAAACATAAATAGTAGTTCATTCAATTGTATTATGATTGGACCAAATATTTAGATTATTAAAAGAATAATCTAGATATTTGGTTCAATCATAATACATTTGAATGAACTATTTATGTTTGTGGCAGCCCGTGATGTAGACTTTAATTGAAGTAACAGCATTTTTTTTCAGTGTACAATGCTAAAATATTGTGTAATATGATTAGTAAGACTATATCTGTCTTATTAATAGTACTGTGTTGAATAGCGTACTTTTTACTTTATATTATCATCTAGCTATTCTTGTCATTTAAAATTCTATATTAGATAGTTATCTTTTAAGCGATTTTTTAAAATTTTGGTAACGCCGATCACCATTGATCATCGCTACCGAAAAGTCAGGCGCCGGTCACGGATGATCACTATGACAGTCAACGTGTTAATTAGCCGCTGAGGAAAAAATGATTTGTACGGCGTCTCACCTAGCGACGTTATGCACGCTCGATCGATGCCGCGATCCTCCATCTTCAGCATATCTAAAAGAGTGCCGACCGTGTGCGTTATCGGCTTCATGGTGAACGAGCAGTGTTCCCTCCTGGATGGAAGAGGCACCGTGATCCTGGGAAGCCCCCGGTGATATGCCACGGTGACATCCGAACCTGTGTTGTAATGCATTCGTGCGTCACGTATTTGCTTCGCGTACACAGACATATTACGTTTCGCCGTAATGAGTTTTATACACGGAGAGAATTTTTCGTTATATTTTGCCGCAAAATTCACTACAAATTTTACTATGTTTGGTAATAAGCTTGGAACAACTTGGCAACCTGTCAAATATTATTGGTACACGGAAAAAAAAGAATGTTTGTGTCAACCAGATTTCTGTGCGAGCCAACCAGAATCTGGTTGGCACAACCATTCTTTTTTTTCCGTGTAACGAAAGGAATTTCTGAAATATGGAAGAAAACATTTTATAAACAACATAATAAAATTAAAATATATGTGGACTCTCGAAATTAAAATAAAGGTATAAAAATGGGCAAATGAGAGTAACAGCGCTGTAATTGGTGCGCAAAGAATTAAACAAAAATTAGTTTATTCTTTAAACAAATAAATATATTATTAAATCGCGTACGTTTCGACTGCATATTGAGCCATCTTCAGCATTAAACAAAGCTTGAAAAGATGTATCTCACGCTCACAGGATCACCGGGCGAGCAAATTCCCCTGTTAATTCCAACATTGACACATGGTTGGATGGACCAGTGTACATTGAAATTCAGTAATTGAAGCCTAAATTTCAAAAAGTAATGATTTAGTTAAGGCGGGAATACGTGGAGATTCCCCTGTAATAAAGAATGAACTAATTTTTGTTTAATTCTTTGCGCACCAATTACAGCGCTGTTACTCTCATTTGCCCATTTTTATACCTTTATTTTAACATAATAAAAATTACCAAACAGATTGTAACACCCGACACGAAAAAAACCGAGAATCATCGGACTTATGGCCATTTCTACCAATGCAGATTAACTTTAATCTCAGTTTAACTTACTCTTTATCTTTTTCTAATTCTTAGAACTAGAAAAAGATGAAGAGTGAATTAAACTGAGATTAAAGTTAATCTGGATTGGTAGAAATGGACATTAGCCAATAAATTACCATGCTGCATGGTAAAATTATCATGAGCGACTAAGTCAGATTGAAAATATTATGCTGTATTGTAAAATTTATATAAGATATTTTACATGTTTAGCACTACTTGGCATCTATTCAATTTAAAACAATAAAGAATCATAAGATTTTAACATATTTTAAAATTATGGAAATTTTACTATGTATTTTATAGTAAAATTATTCAAATATATTTTATATTTTATTGTGGTAGATATTAATATTTTTTACTGTGGTAGATATTAATTAGAGAAAATTGCATAAAAATTTTCGAAATATCACGTTGTCCCATGACTACCATGATTTTCAGGGTAAATTTTAAGAGAAAATTCTCTCTGTGTAGTAATTAACAAATCTCGCAAAAGTGACTGTGAGATTTTGTGTAAATATTTTTTACAACACATTCCTACTTTCTCTTATTCGCTTTTTCAATGTTTCTTTTCAGATTTTCTGCGTTAATAACACCATTTCTCAAATCTTTAGTATTAATAACTATTCGATTTCTATTTTCTAAATTTTCCTATTCGATTGCGTGTATCACGCGGATGTCTTGACTTGGCGAAAACGTGATACGATTTGCACGTGAGAGAAACACGCGTGCGTGCATATGATCGGATACTTCGCGGGCATTCGTGGTTAAAAAGTTCGGATAAGAAATGTTCGAGTTCGGAAATGAAATCCAGTGCTGCGGGCACTGAAGGTTATCTTTCTGCTCAATGGTATCAAACTGTCGTTCAAGGCAACAATATTGTAGCACAGAATTATTTTTATTTAGTATCAAAGTTAATTCCTTAAAGTGTCAGCTAATCGATATTTGAATTAATCTATTCCTGGCGATTTAATTAAATAACGCTGAGGAATATTAATTATTATTTTTGTGTAACAATTAAAATTATAACGTAGTCAGAACGGAACAATGTTCCGGTGAGGCAACAGAAATGTACGAAATGCGCAATTATGAGAACACGCGTTAAACATTAGTTACACGCTACATACTCGCTTTATATTACACATACCTACATATACTTTGTATACTACATCATATACGAAATAAGCCCAGCAAAAATATTTCCGGCTGTAATGAAATGAACCGTCGGACAGTCTTCTTTTGGTAAAAATTCTGTTTTTCTTCGTTAAAGTTATTCTCAACATCTGGCATGTAATACTGCATATTAAATAATGTAGAGAATAAAATAATGAGATAAAATTCTAAATTCAATAAGAAGGTGCTTCCTAGAATATTGTCGATATAAAATATTGTAACAAATTCTACGTTAAAGTCTAGATGTAAGTGCTACGCTATAAATTTCGTTCTAGTGATTAGATTAGACGGTCTTAAAAATGTTACACAATATATCTTTGAAACTAGAAAAGAGGAAGGATCTGCGGGGCCGGCAAAGTGCACCGTTTCCGCGACTTCGCTCGCGTGATAATCGCGCAATCGAGAGCTGGATTGTATTAACCTGGTTACGAGCCGTTGATATGAGGAAGGTATTAGAGTGTGGAGAACGGAATGAGACGAGACGGGGATCTTTCCCGCTGTAAGCAGAACGGAACCGAGCGTTAATCCGCCTGCGCTAACGATCTCTGAAAACGCATCTTTCGATGCAAGAACCGCCTCCATAACTTTTCCAAGTTTAAGTTTGTTGAAGTTGCTAATCCAATAAAGTAATAGGGGATTAATTTAAAGTGCCGTACCACTCTGAAACATCGAGAAGTTGCGAAGGATGCAGGTGGATGAAACAAGGCGACGAAAAATAAGCACAAAAATATTTTTGTTTTGTAAAATAAACGAATAAAATTTGAGAAAATCAACAATCTATATATTATATATTTTATGGAATTATATACTATATTCTACTAGATATATTCTACGGAACAATGAAAAAAGATGTCATACAAGAAAAATATTTTTAAAGGAAAAACGATATGGATATTGGATATTTTAACGGATGAACGGAGTTATGATAGACATGCGAATTTCTCATATTTGACACTGTTATAAAATGAGATGATGTACGAAATCGACGTTTATGATGAATGGATAGATAGGTGAAAGAATTTGTATCGCTTTCGATCAAATAAATTCATTGTAAAAGATGCGAAGTTCGTAATACCATATTTCATACTATACTATACAAGTCTATTAGCTATTAGCTGATAATTTGTAAATAACGTTTAATTTGTAAATATTGTTTCTTTAACAAATCATTATTTTTCTGCCCGTGATAAAAATATAATTTTTAATAAAAATTTAATTTCTCCAAAAAGGAGAAAAAGAATATTTTTTGTTGCATTAATCTCGTTTTCCAACGTGTTGCGAAGTGTACAATAATATTTGTTTTAAACAAACATATGCAACAAATAAAAAGTTGGCGCGTTCGTCGTGTATATAAAATACGTTTATTTACAATATTACTTATATATATATGTGCATAAACGGTCGTTGTGTTTTCGTTTACGTGGGAATTCCGCGGTATGTAATCGGCGATCGTTTGTCATCGAGAGTTCTCGTCTCGAAAGGGAAACGGCGGCAGGTAAGATCGCTCGATCATCCGCAGGCGCGATCGCCGAAGGAGCAATTGGTAGCGATCGACGGCATAGCCGCAACTTCCCAGATGGGAATTCGGTGCCGCGTTAATTGTGGGTTCCTTGAGCGAGTTACAGGCAACGTCCGACAATTAGTACGCCTCCTTCCACTCAGATGACGGAGGACGACGTCCGTGTGCATCGCGGTGTGCATCGCCTGGCAGTAGGTTGGCACACAGATGGAAGTGGCAAGAAATCTGCCACCACCTAGCCGTCCGGTCTCCCTTCTTCCGACGACCACGATGGGACGCGGTGGTGAAGTTTTCTGTGCCGCCACAGTCTACCATAAGATCCTGCTCAATTAATAAGTGGCGTGACCGTGGAACTAAGCCAACATTGCGGCCGTAGTTCTTTTTTTTTTGGTGACAGCACCCCGAGCTTTTTCAAGCTTGCGAATCGAACCTGCCATTATTCTTCGGGGATGTACGACTGACGAGTGCCGAGGGCAATTCCCGAGGGTAGGTGGATATTCCATGATACAGCCGGATTGACCGCTCGATTTACGGCATTCCCGAGAAACCGCTATCGTTAGTACTTGAGTAATCGCGCGATGGGGATCCCTAAAATAATAAATCGAAGGGTTCAAGGCAAAAAAAGATAGGACTATATATTGTCGCGTGAAGTTCATTTTCGGTATTGGTCTCGTATCTAAAACGGATCTCCCAAATTTATTCCAATCTTGCACTAAACCCTTCGAGTTAAGTATAGTTATTTCGTGTAGTTTTGCGCGTTATTAAATTTAATCGCGGCTGTTTTTGTGAAATCTAGTTTACTTGGAGTATTACACGCTCCGAATACTTTGATCCTAGCGGACCAAACATGTGTGCACAGTTAAAATGAAAAGAATACATATTAAGCTTAATTTTAATTTCTGTAAATGCAGTTACTATGTTATTAATATGCTACTGCGTGGAATTAAACAGCTTCATAAATATGAAAATAAAAACAATTCAGTTCGCTATAACTGTAATTTAAGTCACGTGGAGGAGTTCTCTTAAAAATATATAAGCTTCTCATGCAAATAAAATAATATTTTTTAGTAATAATATGTAATATAAAATAAAATTCCCGAGAGTTTATTTATCTCAATAAATTTTCAAGATCGATAAAAAACGTATTTGGAAAATTGTAAGAAAGTCTCGCACACACGCACTCGCTTTTCTATTCTTTTTTTAATTACCGTTCAACTTTCAACAGAAACCAAATTGTGAAGAAATTTCCGCGCCGGTGATTATCTAGAAAGTCTCTGAAATCCTGACACGTGGAAATATTTTATCGAATCGGACAAAGGAAGAAACACGATATTCTTGTGTAAAGTACCGCGCGAGTAAAATTTATATCTGAGAAATTACCAAGCGCGGAAATATTCTTTCATCGTTCTCCTTGATGAAAGGGCCAATAATTGTAATTCGTGCGTCCACACTTTGCGATGGTTGATAAGAAAATCTTGGGGCATGCATCGAACCTGTTTAACTGACTGTTCGCGTGTAACCGTGATTGGCATGCGGCAGTTTCACTTCCTCTTTTGGCAATAACGTCGCATTATGTCTTATCAGACCTCTGTCATCTCATAGTGATCACAATCGGCGACATCTGGGATACCTCGATAGCATCTATCACTATTATAGAAGTGTTGTATCCTCTCAAATAATATGAACTCAAATCAATTGAGTTACATAAAAATGCATATGTCTTAACATATAAAAAGTTATAATATATAAAAATATTATTATAAATTTGTAAATATAGTAATATACATAATTCTAAAAGTACAAAATTTTAATAATTTTTCCCTTTTCATAACACGATTTTTAATCTTATTTGGTATCTTATTTTTGAGTTTCCAATCCTGTAGAATAACCATCTGTGAATTCAGAGATGTATATTGTGAATGTTATTTTAATTGAGAGCAATGTATACAGAGCAAAATGTTCGTAACGCTATGCGACAGCAATTCGATTTTTCGTAACGCGGATGTTCAAGGGTTAAGGCAACTGGGATGCATGGATAATATATGAGTATTCCCTCAGGATATCTAAAGCTGTGAGGTGAATGTACGTGATCGCTCGGTTTGGACTAGCGCTGTTCTGCTTGCATATATCGCACATCCATATAAATGACGGATTAAAATATTTCGAATTTATGCTGTCTTCAAGAGAGAGGGTCCGTTTACGTCAACATCTGCGTCATTTATTCTCATGTTTAATTCATTTATACGATTACTTCAGTAAAATTAAACAAAAACGAATATAAAAACTTGTTTTATTTCAAACAACTTTAAATTAAATATTATCATCAAGATTTTATAATACATTTAAATTTTGCTGAGAACCAATGCAGCGGTTATTTAAAATTATATATTTAAAAAATCTGTAAGTTAAAATTTAGCAATTTTTGGTTACTTGCAAAATTGTTTAAGCTATTTATTCTCAATAATGCGTAATTAAATACAAAGATGGTGATTTTCACAAAAATATATACTGTATTTATTCTGATCTAACATAAGAGAACTCTGACTAATGTCCATTTCTACCAATGTAGATTAATATTAATCTCGGTTTAACTTACTCTCTTTATCTTTTTCTAATTCTTAGAACTAGAAAAAGATAAAGATTAAGTTAAACCGAGATTAAAGTTAATCTAAATTGATAGAAATAGACATAAATCGATTTTTAAAGCATCTATAAGATGAGACTTATCGATAAAATAAATAATGTCTTTTGTTTCATTAATTTTATTGGGTCAAAACCTTGATGGTTAAGACCCTTTCTCGAAAAAGTTAACGTCAGAACATCTCGGTTCGCAAGTCGTCTGATCGTACTGCCTCGTACTTATATCCTTCTTGGATCGATTTTGTTCACGAGAAAGCTGCACGCTTGTGCCATCTAGTAACGAATCATGGTACGAGGAACATGCTGGCTGAAAATTATGCAGAGCTGCATAACAAGAGCGAGGTAGACGAGGAGCAGATGCTTTTCCGCTCGTGCCGCGACTCGTGCACCAGGCAGACCTTTCATTTCACTTCTTTAGATCTTTTTAAAATATTCTACGCTTTTTCTGAGATATGCTAAATGCATCGCTAAAGCGTATATATTTTCTACATCAAATTCCACATCACTGTGCTCAGTCTTTCGACAAAAATTAAATAGTCTGCTACTCGTGGAACGCCGAGCGAGCTCTAAATATGTTTGAAAACAAGGTTGACAATGTGCTTCTAAACGACGCCTTTCACGTCGTTGCTTATGCGACCGGCTGCTATTACGTAAATAAACAGCGCAGAAAAAGAATCGGCTTACATCATCGTTTTACTAGCGTCCGCTTTGTTTAAAGATGTATGAAACTGACTGATTATGCTGTTATACTGACTGATTACGCATTACATAATTATACTAGTTGAATTTAAATTACGGACCAACAAATGTATCCTCTGTTATTTCCGCGCCAAGAAAGCTAAGCTTAGACGTGTAATAGCACATCATAAACTTGGAGTCTAACGGAGTCCTAAATTGTGATAAGTGAGTGTCGAGGTGTTATTAATCACGACCTAAGAACATCGGGTACATTTATTTTACAGTAATTGCACTTTTAAATCTTTTACAGTGCAAGTTCTTGCCGCAAGAGCTTTTAGCGTAATTCCAAGTATATTATAAATGATATCACACTTCTTACTTGCATTTTTTGCGCTACGAAGCTATTACCGAAGTTTGTAATCGATCCGCGTCGTACCATCCTGTTGCGACATTTCACCGCAGATACGATATTAATACGTTCATCAATGATTCAGCTTTTTCTTGTTTGTCAACTCGCGAGCGCGAGAGAAGTACACGCGACTAAAAATTTCTACTAAAAATCAATAATGTTATGCCCGCGCCGAGTCGAACGAGAGCGCGGGCATAACAATATTAATACGTTCATCAATGATTCAGCTTTTTCTTGTTTGTCAACTCGCGAGCGCGAGAGAGAAGTACACGCGACTGAAAATTTCAACTAAAAATCAATAATCGATTGCACAAATAACAATCGGTGCTGACATTAGCAATGCTCGATTCTATCGCGTACTTTCCGGTACTTGGTACATCCTGTTCTCAACGGGATCTATCGTTTTCCATCCGAATCGCTTAAACGAAGAGTTATGCGCGTCGCTGACAAGCGCAATCACCACGAACGTTTTGAATGTTTACAAGACGTGTAACAAATATCAGCGTATCGTTTTCTTTTTTTTTCTTAATTTGTTGAAGTATTTTGCACGATGTTGCTCCCGCCATTAAACTAGAATTTCTACTCAGGTCTCTTCGTGGTTGGCCATGGGCGGTGTGCAGAGCGGGACTCATAATCTTGGCGAGGCGTTATGGGTGCAGGAGCGACAGCGGCAGAAGTGCCATCGGTGAGTAACAGTCTCCTTAATAATGCATAATGCGGAAAGCGTTCGCTGTATTATACGCGAGACACGCGAGTGTGATGTAGACACTTAAGATAAAATTCGAGACAAGCTTCGGGAGAGAGATCAATTTTCCAGCTTCACTGATTTCTCTTGATATTAATACAGGACTTGATAAAACTTCATATTACATCTCTCAATTAATTGCTCGCGATGTTCCTCGGTTTTGTACTGAATAATATCAAGAAGAAGAATATCAAAGACTGACGGAGGTGCTTTAATGACTACGTTGGAGAATATATCTGGGCCGACAATTCGCCAATTATTCAAGCGTCGGAAAGTTTCAGTAATTACGAGGTCTGATGTTTCTCGCGAAAGTACGAAATCGAGTCTCGTCTTGATTCGTTCTTATTCAACGAAATTTCTTTCGCAGCCGCAATAATTACGGTTGTGCCTTGTATACTTCCTTCGGACTATTTTCTGTGATCGCAAAAACAGAGATAAAATAGTTATAACTGGGACAAGGTTGCCACGAATAATTTAAGAGATCGGGGAATTTGCGGCTCGCGCGCATGCTGCTCCGAGCTTCTCGCTTTGGAGGATCCGGAGTCCCGTTCGTCTCATGGTTTCTCGAGACGATGCGTCACAATTAGTAATGGTTAATAGCTAATTACTGCCGTATTGCCACGGTCAGGCAACGCTTATTAACACGGTTGTGGTCTAATTACGCGACTTCGTCTAAACCGAGCGTCCGAGTGATTTTTATACAAGGTGCGGCCGCAAAACGCTAACCGCAAATTCCCGTTTTATCTCGCGAGTCAACTAAAGTTTTATGTACGCGCATTTTGCAGTATCATTCAGTTATAAATGATACTTGCCAATTATGCTGTGTAAGCTGTTCCAATTAGATCTTGTAAAAATTTCAACAATCGTACGCAATCCAGGAAAATCGTGTCGATTTCTAGCTGAGCGTAATGTTAGTCTTGGTCGCAAAAGCTGTCGTCACAAATAACAATCTCGCAAATACCTTTTGGTAATTTAGTTAGCTGTGCTTCGCGTGCAAATTTGGTGAGCACGGCGCATCTTAAACAGAGCTTTACAAAATCAGTCTCGGAGCCGAACTCACGGGATAACTTCCAGATAGATGCAAACATTTGTTGTATTTCTAGATTACCATATTTGCTCTTCATCGAATTAAATTTCCATTAATTAAGCGGTGGGCTATAAAGTAACTCGAATATGTATAACGCATCAATAGTCCGTACGTAATTTCGCAGCGTTTTGTATTTACTTTTTCAGTATATTTTCAGATAAACACATATAATAATATCGATATGTTATGATATCCGTGAAAAGGTATCGAATACGCTATATTTGCGATAATTAATTTTGAAACGGAGCTCTTTTATATATATATATATAGCCAAATATATATCTCTGATCCTATTGGTTTTATAAACAAATGTTTCAAATAAAATCAAGATAATATAAAAAAAGCCAATGTGAGCCAACGCCGTTGTTGGGGCGAAATCTTAACTTATTTATTAAATTACAATTACAAAGATACACACACAAATAACATAAACGTTTCAACTCTAATTGAAGTCCTCTTCAGTACGAAATTATAATAACGAATGAATGAATGAGATTCGCGCGTGTTACTTCCACCAAGTGAACTTAGGCTGCGTTCCGATATTCACTGCCAGTACTGAAAATTTATAGTTAACGTCACGTATACTATAGATTTTCAATACTGGCAGTGAATATCGGAACTCAGCCAATAGGTAAGTGAAACAAGAAATAAATTTAAAAAAATAAAAATTAAAAGAGGACTCAAATTAGAGTCGAAACGTTAATTTGTATATTTGTAATTGTAATTTAATAAATAAGTTATTTCGCCCCAACAACGGCGTTGGCTCACATTGGCTTTTTTTTATATTGTCTTGATTTTATATCCGAGAGCCTTTCTATCATCAACATTCATTTCAAATAAAAGTTGCTAGGTTTTGAGGGGGACATCTTATAATGGACACAAGTTTTTTTTTTAAGTGGAGGCGTTCCTGAGATTTCTCAAGGTGACCTTTTTTTTAAAATAGAATTATATGATTTTCTTTATATAATATGATGCCTGTAGTTTTATTCTGCGCATAAAAGTATTAAGGTAAAGTTATCAAAAAATCAATAGTTTGCGAGATTTTACATTTTATTCTGATATATTTTGACATGAAATATAAAATATCTTGTAAACAGTTTTTTGATAATCATACCTTAATATTTTTATGTACAGAATAACGAGATGAGTTGCATATTTACCTCAGGATATATATATATATAAAATAATGTTAATTTATGGATGGTATTTATCGAAGCAATATTGGGCAATCATTCGACGAGATCGATTCGCGTCAAACAAACCGCGCGATACACCGAGGTATCGCTAATTAGCGCGAAACCCGCGCGGCAGCGTGCGTCGTAGCGTGATCGTAGTAGCGGAACACCGGATATCCGTCTTCGCGTCCGAATATCTCTCTCTCAGTTTCTCTCCATTTCTCTCCTTTTCTAACCCTTTCTCCCCGCTTCTCTCTACCGCGATACATACGCACACGTGCATATCGTACGACACAAAGGGCTCTGACAATCCGCGTGTGTCTCCTGCACATCGGAAATCACTCGCAACGCGGAGAGAGCCGACAACGCGGAGTGTCGTCAGTGCGAGCCGCAGCGGCTCGGACCGCGATGTACGTCGTCAAGATCGTCTACTGCCAGGTGACGATGGAGTTCGTCGACCGTGATGTCGGGACGTCGAGGTAGATCGCAATCAAGAGAGGTGTTCATCTTGAAAAGGCTGGTGATTGCATATTTCGCTTTTAATTTTATTAAAATCTTTACGATTTTTAGGTCTATTTCATTTTATTAATTTTACCATTTTACGGTGTTCTCCATAAACACCCTGACAATGAAAATATCATAAAAATATATATAGAGAGACAGAAATATGAGCAATTTTAGAGAATACGTAAGTATTTTTGAACAGCCTTTTCCTGGTGAAGTCTTCGCTTTTATTATGCAATATACTTTCACATTTTTACTAGTAATTAATTTTATTAAATTAGTGAGGAATGTTTAGAATTAATGAGTTATATTGCCAAAAGTACATGAAAACAGTTTCACGGTTGGGAGTATTAATAATTTATAATCGCTCAAAATTACAAATTCCGTGCATTATTTGTGGCTTAAATAGGTAAACAGGTCATAAACATCATGAATTATTCCTTGCTTAGTTATTTAACACAATATTTGAAAAAGTTTTGTCAAAGATATTCGTATAAATATATTTTTCCTTTAATACGGATATAAAATTTGCATAATTTTTTAAAAATTTAATCAATGTAAATATTTTTACACAACATCTAAACAATTATATACGTATTGTTAAAGAAGCCAATATCCAAAGAGTGCGCTAATGCCGAATTTTTGATGATACATACATTTTTTAATTCACAGAGATGCAAACAAATAAATGGGCTCTTGATTTGTTGTAAATAGCAGATATCACGGAAAATTAAATAAAAGTTTATACTAATCCGATAATCAGCTTTTCATTCGGTTTTGCAACGGTCGATTGTAACACGTCATAACGCAACCATTCTACATAAACTCGCGGTCTATCAGCAGAACGAGAGTCCGCAATGACGTCCGTCGTCGTCTCGAAATATCGCTGGATTATTCTGGGCGTTGTCTCGTTTGTCTTCAGTTTTTACTACGGACCGTCGTCAAATTCCGCTCGGCAAACGGAGTAGCAAGATGTGTCCACGTTTAAAGCGACGTGATTGCATTAGCGTGGCGATTTGCCAACGTGCGCGCAATTTCGCGATCATCAGAAGAACGGACTCTTGTAATCCCACGTTATAACACAGACGAAGGCGCTCTTGAAGCATGCCGCTTCGATACCTTTTGCAACGAGCTCTACTTTCGTAATTTACTGACGTATGGAAAATACGAGACTTTTACGAACGTCCCGTGAGATGAGAGGGAACTCGTCTATCGGTATAACGAGAGAATCGAGAACCTCATTAAAAAACATTATCAGAATATATATTTTAGAATTTCCCTTGTGAGAATAGGGACGTGCTCTCTATTGTGTAACTTCCTGTCGGTTCGTGGCCTCGTTTCCTGACCTTTCCGTGGCGGCGGGAAAAATCGTGCAAACCACGGAATAATCGACCCCACTTTCCGACTTGTTTGACAAACAGTTACGTGTACGATTCGTTGTCGGTTCACGAAATTTAAATATACGCTCGTCAAAGTTTAGTCCACGTGCCAAATCGTTCTAACGAGATGTTGACGCGGGAGTTCGTCAATACGGTGGCTCCGCGTGATTGATGGAGTCCTGCACTCTGTTATGTCTACAACTTAGACACAATTTACGATCGGCCTCGCGGAGATTCTCTCGCTTACGTAATAATAAGTTTATTACACGGGCGATGTTTTTTTTTTTCATGATGAGCGCAACGTTACATAAAGGAGGCAACCATCCTTGAAGCACTTGTAGCATTAAAATCGATGGCTAGATTAGGTAAGAGCGATTCTTGGATCGATCTTGGTCCATCAAGACCTGATTTCGAAAATTGCTTTGCTCTGCTCGCGTATACAAATTGCGATGGAAAGTATATAGATACCTAAGCGAGTCTACAATTGTTCACAGACAATGAAAATATTTCTCTGAAAAGATTTATCTTTTATTTTTTTACAATATTATTGGGAAGAAAAATAGTCGCTAATGACTATTCTTAAAAATTCGAAAGCTCTCCGGATTCTCTTAATTACTTAATTGAAAAGTTATCGACAATTTAATCAAATTTTGCTATTAAAAAAGAATCGATAAGTACACTAGAGAATCCATAAATGAAGAAAGACATAGGCAAATTATATTATCTCGAAGATTGTAAAATTTAATTTTCCTTGAGAGCTGCATAGTATTTCCCCGATCATAGCCGGTGGAAAGTGAATCGGGTAACTCGAAATTTTGTACGTGTCAATGACCGAAGGTTAAATTACATACGTATCACTTCGCATTACCACTCGCTTTCACGCCGCATTTCTGGTGTAAAGCATCAATTTCTCCGTAGTTCTCTCGCGATAAAGTGCGGATCGTCGGCCGTGCGGAATTCCTAACGACGTTTCGGGTAATCAAGCTTAATTGATTCCATCGTGCGTACTATCGGCTAGTCCGTAATTGGTTCTCGAAGTGTTTCGTGGAAATTCCGCGGATCGGTGAAACGGTGAGAACCGGAAGAACAATGAAAAACAGCGAAGATCGGTGAAGACCATCTCACGTGCGAAAGTTTTACCGTCGAATGTGTCCATTACATTCAAAAGGAGAGAGAATACTGAAGAACAAAATAATTATCGGTAATAATATTGTTTGAAATGTATTATAAGTTAATTGTCGATAAAGGTAACGCTGATAAAGGTCTCCGCACTGTAAAAAAAAAGATGTAATATTACTTCACTATTTATGATGGAAACTTACAAAATCACGTATTTTCACAATAATAATTGTTGTAAAAATACATGATTTTGTTACGTTTCCGTTATAAATAATGTGACTTTTACACTTATTTACATATAAATTTTACACTTGTTCCTGTAATTTTACATACTTTTTTTACAGTGCGCACATCTAATGTTTGATGATGATAGGGCTGAAAAAATTATTCTTTCATTTCCTGATTTCAATATTTGATATTTCAATATTTCAATATTTCAATATTTCAATATTTGATATTACATATGAAGACCCGGAAGGAAAAACAAGGAATGTCAGTTTTATACTTTTTGAGTAAAATGAATTTTAAAATTCATTATTTCCTCTTGTGTTATACCCGAATGTTCTACCTTCCTTTTTTTCATTGATTAATACAGTTTTTAATCTTACTTTACAAGTATTTAAAAGATGTACATCAGTTTTTTGTAGTATCTCTTAAATATTACAAAAATGACGACCGTATCTCATTTTTAATAAAACTGTTATTCCTTGTTTTTCCCCCCAGGTCTTCATATATATTTGTAACAATAGTAATTCTGAAATTTATATAATTCAATTATATATTTATATAATTCAATTATATAAATTACAGAGAAAGAACCAAACAGTTATCACTTTTACGTGATTTAAATAAAATTGCAGGTCAGAGAAAATCGGATAATTTCCGTAATGTGGGATTTAAAAAAATTCTATAATTATAATATCAGTTAAAAAAAACCATTGTTCTTCGTACAACTCTCTGCGCAGCGCATGAATCACTGCGACCAGGTGAGTCGAAGAACGAGGACAGGTGAACCCGGGGGGTCACTCGTCTACACTGCATTCAATTGTACCCAGTATACACATTTTGTTTCACACGGGGTGAAGTGGTTTCCCCGACAACCTCATGATTCATCGGTTGAAAACCGCGCAGAGGGGATGAAATGGCCGTACGGTTGTTTGCGCCTTTTTTTCAATTTGATACCCCAGTTGCATACCGGCTGCATTCAACGACAAATCGGGATGTCATTCGATCACAATTTCCATTGTGAGCGCGTATTCCGTGCGAAGTGAAAATATCCTTTATCCGAATACATCCTCGAGCCGGAAAGGACGCTCAGGAAATTGTTGCGTGCACCGTTGCAGGTATTTACGGCAAAAGCAAAACAAGAAAACAATCTTCATAATTTGCATAGCTGATTGCAACGCCGTTTTTATTTATACTGTTCCATACTCATCAACGTGCGGAAAATATTTGAATATGATCCTTTCTGTAAAAAAGTTTTTCCGCGAGAATTTATTTATGTAAATTCGTAATACTGAAATTATCAACTAAGCTCTTATTTTAAACATGAGAGCGGCGAGCTTTAAAAGTTTAGTTAGTTAAGGCCTCTTGACGTCTACGTTTCAAAATTCTGGGACAGTGTCGCATGTATACTTTAAATTTCCTCGGGGGAACTTTTAGTTCCGTTTCCCGGTAGAGCTAAAGTTTTGTTGAATTACGTGTTTCATTCTTTATTCTGTTCTTGTTTTATGCTTCGTTCTACTTTACCGTATTTTATTAACGATGATTGTCTTCAAAAACATCAACCAATTTGATTTGCGATGCTTCAAAGATATTCTATACTATGTCTTTACAATTATTGTTCTTTTAAGTTCCACAAGATAATCGTTAAAACAAACATGAAAAAAGCGAGCGTTGCATTAAGCCGTCAGAGAAAGCGTGCGATACGCTAAAACGCCACTCGAATGCTGCGTCGTTAAAATTACATGCAACGAGCTCCATTATGATCGTTCCGTGCTCAAAAGTATGATCGGATCTCCACGAATATGCTGCACTTCATAGATCCGTATCGTTTGTTCATGAATATAAACAATACTTTTTAACTTGGCTCTTACTTTTATTTATGTTAAACCAAATTAAGTGCGCAGTTGCTTGTATTCAAGGAAGCAACGTTCCTTTAACTTCGTGTCGAGATCTAATTGAACGGCCTAGGAGCAGCTATTGCGATCGACAAAATGTGAAAAGAAATGGCTTTAAGTGATTTCGAATATTCGTAAATGCACCACGCCTCCTGAATAATATCCTTCGATAATGGCGAGTGATAGAATTGGCAAAAACTGTTACTTAACGTCTTGGTTGTGTAAGATAGAAAAGAATGTAGAAATTTTCATCCTCCTTCGTGTTCTCAACTTTGAAGACCGTCAGAATTTCCCAAACGGCTTTCATATCAAAACTTTGTTAGAAGGATTGCGGTAAAGGCTGGAGTTTTCGAACGTTTGATATTCAATACTTCGCTCGCGGAATGAAATAATCGATTTTCCGGAAATCGGTTCTCACTACGTCAAAGTTAATGAAACTCCAAGGAAACGCGCTGCAATTCTTCGACTTGATAAGACTTCGATTGAAAGTTCGTGCGATTCGAATGACGCGAATTGCGACGTGCCTTTTTCCGTTCGCAAGGATTTATAGCGCAAGGATTTTTAATCCATCGTCCAGAGGTCCCTAGAGAGTTTGTTTGGACAAACTACAGTGAGCCCAAGTGAACTAAAATAAATAGAGTAAAGTAATTGTATGTCTCGGATATAAATCTCTGCCTCTATCTCTCTCTCTCTCTCTCTCTCTCTCTCTCAAGACACATTTAATATAAAAAAATTATTTAGTGTATATAGATTTAAAACCGAAGATAATATATAAAAATAATTCTAATCGCAATATAAAATAAAAATAACACATTTGTATTAAACAATAGATATTAATTATGTACGTAAATGCGAACACAAAAGATGCTTGGTATTCTGGGGCGCATTTGTCGCAATTATTTTAGCGCGTGATATATCATTATATATCTTTATGGAAGGATTAAATAACTAAAAAAGATCCGTGGAGAAACGCGTGGTGAAACGGGAATCCAAGTGAATTAGAAAAGAAGCCGAGAAGTTCAACTATCCAAGATAGCTATCCAGTATCCCGCAATTGCGTATAAGCGGTCCCTAGGCCAAGTGCTATGGTCACTTTCTTCTTCGCGGTTTCACGCGACGACGCTGGCCGACTCGAAACAAAACAGAATCTTGTCATGTGTGCTCACGGTGCTCACGATGCTCTCGTTCCTCTCAAAAGAAAATTGCGATAGAAAGCGAATCTCGCACCGATGATAAGTGGTCCACAATGAATCCTCGTATTATTTCGCGGTATCTGTCATTTTATCTCTGGCCACATTTATTTTTGTTTGTTGTATATTAATTTTATGATGTATGCAGCAAATAACGAAATTTTAACTGTAGTTTTATTTGAACGCTGAATAAAATTGTAACGAATGGGATTTAATGGGATAAAAAGGACACACTCTATTTTCATACAAAAATTTGCCATTACAATTTAACGTTTTGAGAATGGAATATATTAGCGCAAAAGATACGATGGTAACCCACTCGTGTTCCTTGTTAATTAACTATCTGAAGTTGCTTGCATCTTTCTGTGTGATGATGTTTCTACCTAACTGAAGTTAACTTCGGTGGATCACGAGAGGCCCGCATTAACCATGATGAGAAACAGTGGTCGGAAGACTATTAAACTTCTGTACGTCTGTTGCATTTCTCAACATGTGCTTTAATTGTTGTAACAAGTAAATTACTTCCAATAATCTTTTAAATTACTACAATATAATAAAAAAAATTAAAATTACTACAATATAATATACTATAAAATATAGCAATATAAAATACAAAATTCTATGTTATTTTACGAATCATAATCCAGAAAATCTAATTAACATTGTTAAAGCGTGCAAATGTGTATTGCACTTAAAATAATATTCCAGGAATAATATTGTGAAACATAATACACAAATACAAAATGTGCGTAATCTAATCATAAACTTTGTACAATACAGCAGATAATATAACACACACTACAACCATTATAAATGAATAAATATCAGAAAAAAGTCATCAGTAAAAAGAAAAGACTTGCGTTTCAAAGTGTATGGAAGTCCTTAACATTTAAATGAACTCTTTCATGAATATTCATGTATACTCATTTGCGGTATTTGCTTTAATAGTAGAAGCAATATATGCAAAAAGACTTTCGAAATAAATTAACTTTAACAAAGGCAAAGTAAAATAGACAGCTGTACAAAGGAATCGTACATAAATATACATCTTAATTTCTGTATTTCTCCATTTAAATTATCTTCTCGACAGTATATCACGCTCGAATTAATTCTAGATACAACCGGTTTACTTTGAACTCGCAATTAATTCGCCAATTGACGTATGTCTGTTGTAAGAAAAATTTCTTTTGATCTCGCGTCAGATACAGAGCGCTGTTCCGCTTGGTATGTTACGGCCTTGACATAATGTCGCAAGTTTAAGCCTCCAGGGAAATGACGAACTCTGTACGCGAGAAACATACTTCCGCGAACGAGAAGCAATAACTTGGATAACGAAGGATAACGAAGAAGATACCTTCAAAGGATAGCATCTATGCACGTACTTCCGAAGTACTCCAGATAAAGTACTTGGGTTATCTTGCCATTTAGAATTCCGCACACTGTCACTTTCGAGGATTATTTGGTATTTTGTGAATCGAAAAGATTCACCCTGATGCATTAAAGTGAATCGTTGAGAAATTCTCCGGCGACTTAAAATGGCAGAGATAGAGTTGTCGTGGAAAGATTCTCATCTCTTTGCGAGCGAACGTAATATTTAAACGCAACTTTAAGTCTTCCGCATTTAGATGTTGTTTCGAGATTTAAATGTAATGACAGAGACGCTGCTCTAATGCTCTCGATATATTGAATTCTGCATAAATATGAAAGCTTAAATAAAAGCGTGTTTGCTGTTATGATTTAATATCCATAAAACAAATCAATAAAATCTTGTAAAATTTTTCGAAACCCGAGATATTTTTTACAGTATAAATTGAATTAAATTGAATAGAAATTTGTAAAGTTCATGTCTATTTAATCGCACATCTAATGAAGTACTTGCCAAATTTAGTACATGGTCATTGACTAATCTTTTTAAATAGGTGTATAACATGCTTTTATTCCCTCAAGACTCGTAGTCTTCAATAATGATATCGATACGTAATTCATCGTGCTTAGAATCATAATAATTATTTCACAATTCCATAACATATGAAACTTCAATCAGCATAATTTATTAATTTCATACATTATTGTAATATAATCTCATTACAATTATATCATTTATATTAACAGTTGAGTAATAATCAAAATTAATGATTTAATGTGCCATTAAATTATATTAAATTATTATAAAGATAATAATAATTTTAAGCGCGTTAAGGTATAAAATACGGTTTTTTGTGAATTAAGAGAGAATGAAATTCACCTCATAGGCGATTAGTTCTCTTTACTATAATTTCTCGTATGGCAAACTTCCAAAATCTGTTACGTAAGTTTTAATTCGTGATTTACTTCCTGTAAGCCTGTAACTTATCCGCGTGACTATTGTTATACCACGATCGTATTCCCGAAGATCAGCGACGTTGTCAGGCTGAAGTACATCCTACTCCCACTACATAGATAGGTATACCGGCGGGAACAGGTAGCATAGTGGCGATCGGTCCGCAGGTACAACAATACCTCTTCGCCAGTCGGTGCGCAAACGAGAAAGTGAAAACCCGACACTGGTGTCCAGGCTGATACAGCATCTCGCGCGAGATTAACAATCGCCTGCTCTCGATCCGGTCCACCGAGTGCCGAAACTTAACATCCGGTGCGATTCCGCGCAATCCTGAGTGTGCTGAATCTCTCTTCGCGTTTCGAGCACTTCCTTTATCGGCAAACGAAGCTGGCCTTAATCGAACTTATTTAGGACCATTGATCATCTCAAGGACCGGATTTCTTATCGATCTACGTGCAAGGAACAACAAGAGTCGTTATCGCCAGCGTCAGCTCGTGTTTCACCGCTGTTCTCGTTGTGTCAGCTGTTTAAGGGTCATTTGGAAATCCGTGAGTTATCTGGATTAATTTATCTAATGTTATATCGCGTGCGCCACGTATCAGGTGTCTTTTATGGCATGTGTGTCAAGTAGAGACCCTTGTATGACCACGGGATGCTCGACGCGATAAAGAGTACAAATCAATAACTCAGTGATCTGATACTTCACTTGCGTTTCTCAATGGTTTATTTTTAACAAAAAACACGGCAATTTTGTTTCAAATAAAATTACCGTTCAGCCGAAGTCCACGCGTTACTTGAAAGAGAAAATTCTTATGTCGCTAATCACTTTACCTAATCTTGACCTCAATTTTAATAAATTAGGCTCGGTATAATTAGTCATGGTGGTGGGCCTTGTTCATGGTATCTAGGTTACGTGAAATTGCATAATCATTGTTTTATCGTCAGCGACGTCCAGAGACACGAGTCGCCAAGGATCAAGGCTGTAATGCTTCTTATTTAGATAAGGATAAAAAAGATCTATACGGTGACTCAATCAAGCTGTCCCGACCATAAACACACCAGCAATTCAGTTTTATTTCTTCTATCTCCGGTACAATCAGTTATACGATTTTTCTTCGTTAAGTTCGCAATTTCGACTCGACGACGCTGAATAACTGGGAAGCAAAGGAATATTACTTTAACGTGAACGTTTTTCCAGTTGACACACAACAGAAAGAATGATAAAGTGAATATATTGTATCGAGAATGAACATAATTTTTCTTTCGTTACAATTTACATGAAAAAACTACTAATTTAAGAAACTATTATATGTATATTTCGAGAAGAACCTTACGTTACATTTTGTTTTAATTTCAATAAAAATTGCGCGAAGGTAGAAGCAATTACTATACATCCTGATTTGTAAATTATTCCACTTAATTTTTCTATGCGCAGGCTCGTAGCGAGCTTGAACTCTGAGCCTCTTAGAATGCGAGATTATGCATTTTTATTGCGCAGTTTTATTTTATAAATGCCACGATAAGACGGTGCGCCTCGACCCGTGAAGTCTTACGGAGACAACCAACTTCGTCGTCGGTCGGATGTTAACCATCGACTGTTCACGCTGCGGAACTTCTTCCGGCCCGGTCACGTAGGATATTCCCGTCGCGTTTCACTACGTGCAAAACGCCCTGTCTTTTCTTTGCGCGGTGCTACCTGAATACAGGTGCAACGAGTCTATTATTGACCGGAAATCATGACTGATTTTAATTTTATCGCAGCTTGCGCACAGAATAAATGCTCGATATGCAGAAGTGTATATTGTAATGTTTATGTGCGCATAATAAAGCATTTTTATCTTTCACCTAGCTTACGATATACAGGGTTTCCATAAAGTCAGTTGCCACCCCTATATTTCGGAAACGGCTCAAAGTTATGAAAAACCGCGAAACACGTGTTCGATCATTTCAAGGGGCTACTCTTTAAGGAAGTTGGGGAGGTTGGTCCCCCAAGGGGGGGAGCCCAGGGGGATCTCAACTTAAAAATTTCAAATGGAACCCCCTATATTGTAGTATTTCATTTGAAAGAGCATAAAAAAAGAAAATTTCTGGCGCAAACCAGAGGTCGATACGTTGATCCGTTCGGGAGTTATTTAGGGTGAAAGTTCGAAAAAGCCAATTTTTGACCCTAAGTAACTCCCGAACGGGTCAACGTATTAACCTCCGCTTTATGCCAAAAATTTTCTTTATTTATGCTCTTTCAAATGATATACTACAATATAGGGGGTTCCATTTGAGCCGTTTCCGAAATATAAGGGTGGCAACTGACTTTATGGAAACCCTGTATATATCGCGTTCTAGAATCTCGAAGCAAGCATAGCCCGCAGTACTATTGCACCAGAGGTATTGTTCCATTTTTGATATCCTGCTTCAAAGCAAAATTCAGCTCGCTTCAACGAAGTGGAATGCTCGAGGAATTTGTTCTCTCTTGATATTCGGTCAGAAATAGGTTTATTCTACTTAAGAAAATGTTATTTCTCTTCTGTCGAGAGCATTTTATATGTCATATTTTTACGAATTGTTTTTGATAGAGGTGAGATAGTTATGATTACCGTTTTTCCAGATTGATGGCATATTTTTCGCGCATAATCAAGTCACTTTAATAACTTATGCATATTCAAACGACATTAATCAATAATTTGATTGCGCAGTTCGAATGTTCTCATTGTGCAAAAAACTGTGCTCGTGCAAAAAAAGTCAAATCGACACGGTTGAATATTAATTGTTCGCTGTTTCAAATCGGGGCAATTGAAGTCTTTTCGATTTCGGTGAGCGCATGCATCTCAGTTTCCGATTTACAAGCATCATCGAGTTTATGAGTAATTAGAGTAACTAGATAAGCTGGTTGATCACAATTCGAGCGTGTCCTATTACGTTATTGATAACCGATCATCTTTCGCTCGTGAAGACACGAAAGAAAATAAAGCTACTAGAATAAATGATTACATCATAGCGCAGGAAAATTTCAGCCATAAATAAGAAACGTTATAAAACTCGGAAAAAATCTCAAATTATATCCTATAATTAACACGAAAATCTTGTGCTGTTGTTAAAAGACTTGTTCTCTTCTATCAAACTGATCATCCACGAAACATTTCCACAAAACTATTAATAAAAAAGTTGAACTTTAATGTTTGTAAGCCAATATAACTTATATAAAGAAAAAGAAACCAGAAGAAAAAAGTAGTCAGCTGAGACCGATCTTTCTGAATGTATATGCATTGAAAACGGTGTGCAAAGTTACCCGAGATAACTCGTGATGATCTTACGTAAGTAGACGCCGTGCTCAGACGAACACAATGAAACGACGATACGCCGTTTGCATTCGGACTTCAAGGATTCACGTTCGTTAAGACGAGCAGTCGGCCGAAAGGACACGTCCGTTTTCAGTACGTTCACGGATGTTCAAGTGGAAAAAACTGCATACGACATACGCAGATGTGTGTACGTAGACATGCTGCGACATTGCGATATTCATAAAAGATTTTCGGAATTTAAAAAGATTTTATATGCAACGGCAGATTCATATCTCATTTTTATTCTGCGTTTCATGTCATAATACAAGATTCTCCGAAAGAGATTTTCACACGCGCCTTTGTACGGATTTGTATGCATTTTGCCAGGATGTTTCCTTTAACATCAATTAAATATCTTGTCAGGATATATACAGAATGAAAAAGTAAAGAGATAGTTACACATCTCGATTATGATATCTAGTTAGTACAGATGAGTACTGAAATGGCGCGTGAATTTTTACTCGCTATTGATTAAAAAGATTGATTATGCAAGCAATATTCTTTTTATAGCATACTCGAGCAGTTAGCGTTAAGTAAGCAAATTAATCATAGCGATCCTCGTTTTCGTACCAAATAAGCTTTGCATAAACGTTCTCTCTCTCTCTTTCAAATCAACCCAAATATAAAAAATTGATGATATCGAAATTTTGGCATTTTTTCAAATGTTGAATCTCGATCGCGTATAATATTAGTATTTAAGTAGTGTGTGTGAGAAACAGTTTAATTAAAATATTTTACTTTACCAACTTGTAAGCTACTTTATCGTTTAATTTTTACGTTATTATTTTCAGAAAAGAACGATAAGAATTTGTCTTCAAAACTGGAATTAAAAGCACTGTGTAATATAGCTAGAAAATAAGAAGTATAATGTAAATATAACAAACATAAGTTTCCATTTTACCTTCACATATAAACAAGGTTTGCGAAAAATTCGCAGCTTAGGTATTGTAAATGGGAGCGAGGCAAGCGATGCAATTCGAGTAATAAAAGCATTATAGTTGCTGGAAGGACGCAAGCTTTTAGATTTTTATTTCATAATGTCACAAGAATCTTTAACATAGAAATATGTTTAAATATGTTTACAATTCAACTTAATGTTTTACATCTAAAAACTAAACAGCCTCTTCTTCTCCTAACACGTTTCTAAAGTAAACTTAAAAATCGTAAAATGAATATTAGAAGAAAAGACGTATTTAACGATGCAAAAAATTCATTTTGTAATTGCAATTCGAATTCGTATTAATTAGATGCAGATTAGATACTAATTTATCAATCTCATTGTAGTACTTATCGTGTGAACGTCCACATACAATATTGTTCTTGAGCATCCGGTTTAAATAACTTACTTGTTAAATGAAAACACGGAATAGGAGATACGCCTAACACAGTTATCGTATCGTAGTATAATTAGCTGTTTAATTAGCATCCATTATGAATGCATCCACGTGCGCAGTCGGATACGGTAAATCATGGTAAATGTCATGTGAAGTAAATGATAACGGGAGGTACGGTTTGTCATGCCACGCGATAAAAAGGCAATAATCTTTTTTTCCTTTTAAATACGAGATAAAAATACCAGTGATAAATCTTATTTTAAAAGGTTGTTTAAATGATAAGTTATATACGTGACACGCTTTTTTTTACGAGATGGGGAAATTCGCCGTTCGCAGAGTAACTCGAAAAACGTTCCTCATCATTGTGCTATTATGCCTTTTTTCCCTCGATGTTTTAACGTACAGAAATTTTTCCGGGTTCCTCCAACTCACTGACTTGCACGCAGATAATTTTCCACGGTACGATGTTGATGTGACAATTCATCCCGCGACTCGTAAGAGAAAAGGATGAATATGCATCGATATGTCTACACGTTAATGAATGTTGTGGTTCACCTGAGCCACTTATGGCAATTAACAGGATATTAAAGCTACGCCACTTTATGTCTCTCGAGCATAGGGCGATGCTCGTTTATTAGTTGTTAAATATACAGTAACTACATTATTGCCTCGTAAGGATTATTCATTTATTCATTATTCAAAGAATGTCGTAAGGGTCTGCGTATCTATAATATAAAGCAAACACTTCAGTAATATACGGAGTGTATTAAAAGCAGTATAAGTTTATTAATGTGTCTTGGATATATTCCGGTAGTTTGTGATAGACTTCTCCTAAACAATGATTTAATTTGTAGCAATTACAGTCACGGTATTTTAATTAATTTTCGATATTAAATCTATCTGGGTAATTAACTTCGAATAAAAATTCCATTTAAGAGTACGAATCATTTAATTAAATGAAATTAACTAAAGAGTGTAGTATCATTATACATTTGCAGTGAAAGTTCAAGAGTAATTCGCTCGCGAGGGCCTCCTTGATTTTCAAAACTTTCGAATTAAGTTATACAACTTTTTAATTACGCTTCTAAACTTGATGTTTTTACCATAGTAAAAGTAACTCCAAATTTCCCCGAGGATCCGTAACTGGGAGAAAGTGCACGACTTCTCTGATACAGCCTGTACAATGCAAAATACGTCAATTACGTTGCTGTGTATTGTACCCGGTGGAAACCTGTCATAGCGTATGATTTTATTATGATTGCATTTCCTATGATTTAAACCTGTTACCACGCAATTGCGTGATTTTAATTGCAGAGAGAGCAGTCGCTACGACTCCCACTCGGCACAGTCGACGCAGGATCGTAGGAAGCTGTTGAAGCGTACGAGGAGTCTCGCAGTGATATCGGAGGACGATTCTCGGCAGGATCGAGAAGCGGCACACTTTCGACTAGGCCAGTCGACCTTCGATTTGCCCAGGAGACATCAATTGATACCGAGGGCCAAACTAATCGATCGGAATTCTCTCAAGGACAGGTGAGCCCTTTCATCAAGAACGAAAACGACTCGATCACAGACCACGCTCTTGACCTAATTATTTTTTAATCAATACAATCATCATGGGAAATAAGAGGATAATAAAAGTTCGAAAGGCTATTCTAAGACTGCTTTCAACAAGATTATAATATTAGACAGTGCATTAATTAGAACTGAGAACTATACTTTTCAAAGTATCTGAGATCATTTTGATGAGCAAAGATCCCAACACATTTCCGAATAATAATCTCAAGAGTTATTTTTGCGCACCACTACCGCGCTTGACTCGTATTCGCCGCTTTATAATTATTTTTCTTTGTCAATCTCAAAATCTAATATAATAAACGGTTAACCACCAACGAAACCAGTTATGGCGATTGAATTTGTCCACACACGACGAATTTGATCTTTTGACTATAAATTTGCATTATCCGCTCGCGGCAATCGGCAAATTATTACAAACATCAAATATTGAAACTCGATCGGTCAGCGACGACCGACGTTCCTTAACAAAAGATTCGAACGACTTAAAGTTCCTTTTTCAAAGTGACACAAGAACTTCGCGAAGAAACTTTGCTGAAACACGATTCGAAGTTGATATCTCCTCGTTGCAGGGAGATATCAAATCGAATAGTTATTCACAGCTGCTGGGAAAACAACTTTTTTGTTTTCATCATCTATTTACGGTCCATTGGAGATGATCTAATTCGATGCACAACCGCCAATAAAAAAACGGTGAATAAAATATCGCTGTATTTCGGACATATTTTTTTGCGATATAATATCGCGCGCGAAATGATTGAGATGTTACAGGGCAATAATTAATTGAGATAGCAATATTGAAAAATTTTCTGCGGCTCTACACATTAACGAAACGTTCTTTTAACTGTGTTAATCTACTGCTTCGAGAGCAATTGCTGGCAACGAGCAATCTGATTTAACAGATTTATTTTTCAATTTAATAAAATTAAAATAAAATTATAAAAAAAATCTGTGTTTAATATTCTTCCTTTTAATAATATTATCAGCTAATATTACTACTCAGCATACAAATTCAAATAAATTATTGAAATCACTAGACTTACAGATACTCTTTTCATTCACGATTTATATTACTCATATTTTACAGGTATTTGCAAATTTAACGAATGGAAATTTTATTCTACAAGAGCAATCGATCAAGATATTTTGCATTTTGCTTGTTGCAGACTCTCCAAGAGTCAGCAGCATCTTTCGGACTCTTACGAGAGATTCAACGAGGCAAAATCTTATCACTCGCGATCGACGTGCGGTCTTCACTCGATTCCGTCGGGTCTCGTGTCTCTTCCAGATCCGCTGCCTTATGCCCGAAGAAATCGCGCCGATCCTGATCGACTGAATATTCTCGACTGGCCGGATCCTCCGAGGCGGTATCGCAGCGTGCAAAATTTGGATACCGTAAGCGGATTGGTCGACATCGTCGAAGATAACTGGCCTATTGAAGGCAATCGGAGCATCGATTGTATATATACGCAGGTAAAACGCATTTCTCGTCGGTAAAAAATCAGTAAAGCTACGAATTTACTTCGTACAGGTGAAAAAGACTTAAACTTTCGTTATTCTTTGTTGTTGTTCATATCGAAAATAACAAATGACGTTTAATTAACCAATTGCGTTTTAATAAGCTAATAACTTATAAATACTAATAACTTAATTTACAATACGGTAATGATGATGTATAATGTATTAGAAGCTGCTATGATGAAATTTCCACAATTATTAATTTGATTAAAGTTTACTCGATGCGGTGATGTATCGTCTTTGAGATAGCCATTTCCGGACTCCTCAATATAGTAACAAGATTAAGAAGTTTGTTACCAACATTAATTAAAATGATAGAGATCATTATGGCCACAAGTTTCTTAGTATCGTCATTATCTTTAACAGTTGCTTAATTAAATTTTAACTGAGCATCAGAAAGATTGATCCTCTACAAGTTTAGTAGCAAAATAATATCTGTGAGTTCCGTAAAACTAAAATAACAATCGAATTATTACTTGTAAACTCTTATACTAAACATTATTAAATACTAAAAACTACTTTTATATATAATCGAGAAAACGGTACATTGAATTAAAAGTTGACTCTTTCAAAAGTTACTGCATTTATTATGAAAATATTTTCTTATAATAAGAAGCTCATCTTATAAGAAAACTAGTTGTCCTGTAAGTTGGATGACAAAACTTTCTATAGAAAAGAATATATGAAAAGTACACGCTTATTAGATGTTCTTTCCCATTCAGGTGAAGCGTAAGCGTAAAGAACACAGAAGCTTAGACAGCATCCTCTTCGAAGACGACGGGGAATTGGAATACTTCGACGTGCTGAATTTGCTGCCTCTCTCCAACATACGGCTGGAATACAACGAGACTGACTCGTCGAGGGACGATAATTTTTCGCGTAAGAAAGTACACGGTTTACGAGACTTACGAGTACTCGAATACAACGAGCCGAGCGGCGCGAGCGGGGCTTCGCCGACGAGGAGCAGCAACGCTACGGACGAGGAGAAATGTAAGGAGCACACGGTGAACGAGGATAATCCCGCTCGAGACGACGACGAACCTGAAAAAGAGGTTCACGAGGATCTCGATTCGTCTGAGGAGGCAAACTCAAGCCGACGAAAACATCGAGAAACTGACGAGAATTTCGGGACAGACTCGGAGATTAACGGATCCGCTAACAAATTCGCGGATCAGCACGGCCCATCCTCCTCATCCAAGACCGATTATAGGGGAGCCGATGTCGAAAATTTTGTAGCCTCTTGCGAAGAGGAGGATCACAAAATCGAGGAGGTGGAGAACTACAAGTCGATCTGGATCTCGGACAACAAAGGCCGGAACGAGATGTCGCGAAGACCACAGATTCTCAAAGTTGTCGACAATGACGTCACCAGGAGACGCCATCGGCGCTCCGTCGTGGAGATCAACGCCATCGTCGAGGACGTGCCAAAAGATAAGAGATCACAGGAGATTACGAAGGAGGCGAACGAGCGTACCGATGCCTCCGTAATTAAATCGATTAATAATGTGAACGAGGAGGACAAAGTTCGTGGAAGGAAGGCGAAAGTTAGTATGAGATGCGATGGAACATTTGTATTGATAAGAAAAAAATTTTTAATTATTCTTTATCTTAATAAGTTCGTTATTCTCCATTATTGTTCGCGACATTAAAACTTTTCAAAGATTTTGATTCTTAAGACTATATTAAGAATGTAACGCGTCGAAGAAATACCAAGAAAGCAATTACATTTTCTCTAAAGCATATCAAAAGCGAAATCTTTAGAGAAGTACGAAGCAGAGATTCTGAATTCTCTGCACGCGCACGCTGCACATGCACATTGGAATATTGAATAGTTTCTGTGACTTCGCGCTGTGACTTTAACATTCATTTTCGTAGTGGTTTTTTATTCGATTAAATACTCGTTTCTGTTAAGTAATTTATAATGTCGCCAATTTGTAACGTTGCATTTTAATCTCGCGATCTTATCTTCTCCCTCACATTTTAAAACTGACATCTCAACGTCGGAAATGGGACAGAAACGCATTAAATCAATTGACAAATTAATTTTGCAGGAAGCTACGACACCGGAAAATGCGGAAAATGGGGCGACGGTAGAGGACGCGAGAAACTTCTTCGAGCGGAAAAGTACCGAGAAGGAGGCAGCGCGAAATAAGCAGAACGAGGGCAGATTTGAGAGAATCGTAAAAGAGACATCCAACATCCTCGGCAAGGCGTGCAGCGTCGTAAAGGGCAGTCTGGGCTTCGAGGCGAGATCGGAGAGCTCTGATCTCGGCCTCGGTTCCGAATCCGGTAGCGATTCCCGCAGAAGATCAGTAGATGATGGTATTGAGGACGATCGGCCGTCGAGAAATGTCGAAAGCTCTAATAATTCCGCCGCACTGAGAACGGACGACGGTAAAAAGTCGCACACTAATCTCACCAGGTCCAGGAGCTGCGTGGACTCGATAGAGTGCCAGGATGACGGTCCGGAGTTCGATCACGTGCGCTACAAGATCGTTAAGTCGCATATGTTCAGCAAGAACATGTTCAGCACTGCTCGAGGCGACGTCACATATGAGGGGCTGATGCAATATTTGCGCGAGTATTCGTTCCAAGAATTGCTGATGGACAACAACGTTGTCATCATTGAGCCGGTTCGCGCCGAGCCGGTCGAGCGGAAATCATCGCCGTTGGCCAGAGTGGAACCCACGTGCAAGATCGCCGGCGCGATCCAGAAGAAGATGGAGGACCACGAGAGAAACGGCGAACGATCCGAGAGCGGTGGCATCGCTAAAAGCTCCAGGCAGTCCTCCATCAGAAAACACTTCTTCTATCAACCTATACGGGTGAACCGAGAGCTGATTGACGAGGAACTACCAGATCCGGATACCGTCAGAAACGTGAGACGCATGTTCGAGAACACTCTTGAGAAAAAGAAAAGCATATCCGACGCCGAGTTCTCTAGAGATGACAAGAACAGAAGGAGTGTTAGCATGAAGGACCTGACTAGCATCGACGACAGTCGATACGACGAAATATCCGACAAGACACGCGAAGAATCCAGGTAGCGTAATATTGAATGCCATCGACGACCAAACGTTTATTATTCACGATGCGGATGCGAATGTTTTGACAATAAGCATACCTTATAGGCCAACTACTTTTAGTACCTTAGCGGATGAATTAAATACGAAGTGGCGGTACTCTAGATAAATCAACCCGAGATAACATTAAGTTTAATGGATTGCAAATGGTGACGAAGTTTACGTTGGAACGTCTGCGTGTTAAGTAGTCCGTAATTTAATTATTCGCGACTAAGATAATAGTGTTATACCGGAATCTCATTAAAGTTACAGATGAAAGTTCTAACCGAAAAAGTAAGTCGTTTATTTTAAAATGTACTGTCATTTGTTTTATGTACCGATTAATGTAGCCAAAGTTTTAATCTTAATTCATTCTTCGATCGTTCGTGAATAGCTGTCATAACCAATGTATTATGTTCAGATCTAGATGTTCCAGCAGAGCGAAAGATCTCACGAGACTCTTTGAGACCAAGTCCGCGTCATCGACCGTTTCTGTCGCCAAGGAGGAACTCGGAAGTCCGCGATGCGAGTCAAAAACGAGAATCCTCGCGCAAAGTTTCGAAGCTAGGAGCGGAAACACTTCGCCAAGTGGCTCTAATTGTTCTAAGAGCAAGGTCGGTCGTTACCATCATCACCATCATCATCAAAACTGGGATTCCGGCAGCGTAAGTTCCGGCGTGTCCAGCGATTATCCCGATACCGATCCCGGGAGTGGTGCACATTGCACGTCGTCCGATGACGAGGATGTGAATTGTAACGATGACGATGCGGACGCGAGCGGTCCGGGGCATTACGTGTCCCAAGATGTGCTGAGAAAGATCCGCGAGTGCGGCACCTCTATAACTTACTACGGCGGGAAAGTGGTCAACATGCACAATGGGCCGTTGGTATCACCGTTGATTGGCAATGGCTTCAAGCGAATCGACAAATCGAACGATTACGTAAAGTTCAAGCTGGTGAAGAGCAACTCCTGCGATAGTAGACTGGAGTTGACTGGTAGACTTGTCGAGGGACAATCGTTGCGTCGCAATCGCGACAGAGGTGCTGATCTCAGGCAATGCACCATCGCGGAGACACCTAGCATCGAGATCACGACGATTGACAGTAGGCAAAAGGATGAGGCACAGAGGGACGAGATTATTGAACAAATCGAGCAGGTAAAGAGGGAGCCGCCGGTGGTGATTGGTCTGGAGCCAAAGAAAGAAGATTCTAAGGAATCGAGGAAGACCTTCAAAGCTGACTTTAAGCTGGGCGATCTGGACGATTTGACATCCAATTATCCGAGTAGATTCACGCCGAGTGCGTTGACGAGATGGGAGGTGAATTCGAGCTGGAAGGTCGGCAACGATTTCGGCAAAATGGAGTTCGAGGAGTTCGAGGTGCTCGAGGATAGTCTCAATGGGATCGACGAGCAAAACCATCGCGCGCAAGCATCTTGAACGGGGAATCTTTTGTATATTTATTTCTTTAACGCGATTGGGACGAATGAGAATAAGAGATAACGTGATTATTATTTTTAATGAACTTACGTAAAGATATCTCTTGGCGTTACTAAAAATGATCTTTTTTTTTGTAAAAGAGAGAATGATATTTAGTTTGCGGAAAGTGTATATTTCAATCGCAATCGAATAAACGTTGCTGGAAATAAAACAAGAATTTTTTAAACATGTATTTCTAGCGAATGTTTCTGGCAGCAAATAATGAAAATATCGCGAGAGTACGTTGATAGTCAAAGTAATTTATTGGGTACGTAAGTACTATTGATCAATTAGTTTATTATTTCAGGTGGATAAGTCCACACGAGTCATATTAGAGCAGGTAATAAATATTGATACTAAAATATAATACATATTAAAGATAAATTCAATGTACTATTGCATATAATGCACAAAGCACACACACGAAGGATCGATGTAATTTGAGTGTACTAAATGTGTAATAAATAATCATATGTAATAATTTCATATAAATGAATTAATTATTGTTTTCCACCCCTTTCCCCCTCCTCTCTCTCTCTCTCATCAAAAGATTATATAATTATTAAGTGCTGTTTTTTCTAGCATGTTGAAATTAAATTAAGATCTTCCGGTATTTTATTCTTATATAGTCACGTAAGTTTACGCAAGAAAAAGTTTTCTGATTATTTCAAACATTTTATTTGCAATCTATATTCGAACTGTCACGCTGAGCCAAGAACAGGATAAATATTGAATCATGAAACTAGCTCGAATGTCATATATTTTGAAACGCAAGTCTCGAGTTAAATGATATCGAAGGCCCAGACGACGCGCGATGTTATTTTCGACATTATATATTTTTGGAACAGTGCTGTTGATTTTATCGATTCTTCTGAAGATTTAACTACCGTGGACTTCAAAGTCCTGGCAAGCCAAGACTCATCACATAGTCTGAAATGTCTTAAGGTGGACTCACGACTCCCATTAAAGAATATTACCGTAATTACAAATGTAAATACTAACAGTATAATATTACAGTACATATTACTATACGGAGAGAATTTTTCGTTATATTTTGCCGCAAAATTCACTACAAATTTTACTATGTTTGGTAATAAACTTAGAACAACTTGGCAACCTGTCAAATATTATTGGTAACGAAAGGAATTTCTGAAATATGGAAAAAAACATTTTATAAACAACATAATAAAAATTACCAAGCAGATTGTAACACCCGATACAAAAAAATATTTTCTACAAAAAGAATAACGAGAAGTTTCCAAAAGAGTGCAAGTTTCCAAAATGTAAAAATTCTAATCTGTATGTAAACGAGCATAATTTTTGTCACACGCGTTAAATATCTTTTACAGCGGCGTAATTATTTAAGCGCAATAATGTCCCAGTTTGCTCGCTAGGAGCGGCGCAATTATCGATTTATTTTGGAGTGTATGTGACACACTCGCAAATGCGAGGGTCGTAAAAGCTTTCGGTGTGAATCTGGCGTCAAGCATTACAGACCAAGCAGTGCTATAAATGTACACTGCGAGCTTTATGCAGTATGACAGACACACTGTGTAAAGCAATCTTCGTTTAGATGCTCTCGTTGGACTTTGAGTAAAGGGTATTACGGAATTCTTCCGCATCCGTGCGAGAGCTCGTTTCTATTAGTGTTTTTTATCCGAGGAATTGAAAAACTCGCGGATGCTTCACGTCAGTACTTTAATCGTTTTATGTGTCTCATTCCCTTTAACCTTTCGTTCGAGAATGGGAGAGGCGAAAATTTAATGTTTTAGTTACATATGTAATAGGATAAGAACTATTTGCATATCTCGTATCGTACACCTGTACAATTAATGAACCAACGCATGAAAATATGCTAATGATAACAAGATCATGAATATTTTCACATGCATACTCAAGCATATTGCATGTCATGTAACTAATTACAAAGCTCGATCCAATATCGAAAATTAAAAAATTATGGAGATATCGAACAACTAAAGCAAGTAATGTAGTTCCAATTTCTTTTACAAAATTTTCAAAGGGTACAATTTCAAGGGTTTACAAATTCCTTCAGCTCTATCGCATTTGTATACCAGGATAGAGACCCTGCAAGCTTTGATGCTTTTAAGTTACGTTAAACTTACCACGATATAAAGGAAATAATTATGCGATCGCTGTCCTGTTGTGCCGTACAACACGTTCGCTTGGTTTTAATAGACGGGATAAGTAACTCACCGATGCTCTCGGACTCCGCCTTTTCCGTCGACGTAACCCTCGCAGTTTTCTTCGCTTCCTTTTCCATGGCTTTAGGCTCTTTCAGTTGCTTCATCAGAAGCGGATTTAACTTTGGCGAGTAGGAACTGGCCGACAGGGAGACGCTCCTCTGAGAGATGTGCCACCATCGTCTGCACCATGTTTCCTGAAACGCACCACAGCAATTTCCGTTATTATACGATATTTCCACGAATGTAAACAGGTACACGAGTCCGGAAATTTGATTGACGTATTATCAGAGTTCAACAAAGTCACGTTAAACATGTGCAAATTTTCAAGCCTATGATCATTGAAGTTCACCATCGGTTCATGGTCTCTTCTCATGGCTCATCTATAGTTCATCGATTATCCGATAAACTATAATAATAATAATTTACAGATAAACACAAAGCGCTTCATTAACAAGGCCAGTAGTTTGCTTTAATCCGCTTAAAATATTATCTTCGATAGAATAAATGCATGTAAGATATATATTAGATTATTTTACTTTTAACATAGCAATATATTGCAGAACTAAACAAGCTACATTATTACGTAATGTACTTAAAATTCATAATATATTGAAAATACTGCTATTTTTATGTAATTTTTCGGTATCGTATTTTCCAGAAAAATTTTCTAAAAAATATTTTATATTCGGCCTACGATGTATATTGTGTTATTTTTCACGCTTAGATATTCGTGTTGGTTTTTAGCAAGAAATCTCTGCTTGGGAAGCACGCATAATATTCACTTCAGAGCTTGGAAATGCAATATTGGATGATGGAAATTCCGTGCAAAATACAGCACAGTTGATGCAACCGAGATTTAACGTAAAAATGTAATTATCCATACCGCAAAGATTATAGTTTTATATCATACCGCAATAATTTGCAATAATAATTTGCGCAATGTAAACATTTTCTCTTTACTTTATAAATTGAAAATGTTTAATTTCATCATATGATAATAAGCAGCACATGTTATGCGGCATATAATATTTCCGCTAGCGGATTAAACAAAATCGGATGAAACGGAGTAGATTTCAACTCTCAGGAAAGCATATCTCTATTTCAATGGCGCTGCATCAATTCTCCAAGGAGAATCGTTATTTTTAGATAAAGGCGGATATAGGAAGAGCCAATTGATAGAGAGGGAGAGAGAAAAAGAGAGAAAGAGAAATAATACATAAAAATACGTTTCAGAACGTAAATCAAAGCGCGTTTCTCTTTTAAACTTTATTGTAGAGCAAAAAACTGACTTTGAAGTTTATCATTAATTCCATAAAGTTTCAGCGAGAAAAGATCCGAGAGATAATAATAATGTATTTTTTAAAGTAACGTTTTCAAATAATTAAAACTTGAAAAGTTATGATATATTATAATGAATCAGTACACGGAAAAAACGATAACGTTGCCACAACCACAATAATAGTAACATTTGGTACAGCCACGTCCTGTGGTTGTCACATTCACATTGATGTGAA